>PVKH010001999.1:0-28438 GCA_004027955.1 Chaetophractus vellerosus
GGGGGGGGGGGGGGGGGTGGGGGGTAAGAGCATGGAAATACTGAGCATCACTGGCCCTTCTACCTTGCTCCCAGGGAGATGATGCTGCCCTTCCCCACAAGGCAGAGTCTACATAGCTAGATGCGTAATGATACTTTTAAGCCCCAGTCAAAGAGGATCTGAGAATGAAGAATGCTATCGGCAAAGCACTGGCCTAGAGTTCTAGTTTCAATTCTGTCACTAAATTGGTATGTGACCTCAGGTAAGTCTTCCTTCTTTGAGCTCCAGTTTCATTATCTTTGAAGTGGGAAGATCAAAACAAAGACTAACTGGGGGGCCAATATGGGATCCAACTAGCTCTATATCTACTTTTTCTTCTAACGTGTCAATAAGAGATACAGTATGCTATGATGTTTACATTAGTGTCTAAGGAAGCTCTCCATGCAGTTAGAACTTTCCTTAACAAGACCTGCAACCTTACTAACTGTAGGAAAGATGAGCTAAATGGTCGATTTAAAATTTTGAGGTTACCAAAGACTGCAAAAGCAATACTTCTCTTAACCAAACACTACATCAAATAAAGAAGCAAGTACAGAGCATTGCCAATGCCACAGCATCAAGTCTTACCTGAACATTTGGGAAAATGCCAGACCTCTGCATCTCACAGAGCTACCCATCCTCTCTACGAGAGTGGCAATTTTACCATTATCCCATCTCAATCATTTGGCAAGAACTAAATCTTAATCTTCTCTTAAACCAATAAACACTTTACTAAGACTGACAGTTCCTTGGTACTTTCAGACTTCTCAATGCCCTTCTTCCATGGGTTTTCTGCATTCTTATGGCACTGGCACAACACATCACTGGAGGAAAGTAATTTTAGAACGTGCCATCCAAATTAACTGGTCGTGAATAGGCTCTGATTAAAATATAAAGAGCTTTTAAAATAATTTAAAACGATTCACTAGAACTAATTTGGAGATATTTTAATCTCTGAATGTGCAATGAACTGTAATCTCCTTTGGCCCCTAGACATTTCTAGTTAGGCCTTTTGCCATTGGTAAGAGGTGTTTGAGCCATACAAACTAAACTGCCCAGGCCTGCATTGCCCCCTGCCTTTTCTGATTTGTGTCTTTCCAACTTAAGTGCAGCTCTCTTCCACTTTCCAAACCAGATAGTATATACTTCCCCTTCTCAATGAATATCCCCATCTGTTTACTAGGGCAGATAGCTAGATAATTCCTAACACAACAACGTGGCAATTATTTAAAGTATCACATGAGATCAAAAGATGTCAGCTTAACATTCTTGAGTCATTTGTTTGAATTTCATTTTAGATTAAACAAAGGAATATTTTCCCAACATAATGTTCTAACACAGTGACACAGATGCAACCAAGGCCACCTGTGAACCAATACCTGAGCTGCACTACCTAACCCGTACTTAACTACGTGACTGTGAAGTTCAAGGGGATGTTTGCTGCTTTGGGAAATGCCTTTTAGACCCACTACAGATTCCTTCACAAAATCCTGTGGCATCGTGTCTCCAAGACTCCCTGAACCACAGCCAAAAACACTTCAGTTAAGAGGGGAGCTGGCCTCTGGACCTTGCTAGGTTGCTTTGCTTTGTTTGCTGTAGTTTTGTTCTGAGACTCTGGGTAGGGACCTGGAGCTAAAAAGAAGAAATGAGAAACGAAATCTATATAATGCAGAAGACTGTGACAAGGACAGCTATCTCCTGATTTAACCCTTCCAACAACCTGGATGAGGTAGGCATTATTATACCCACTTAGTAAATGAGGAAACTGAGGAAGAATAAGGATACTTAACTGGCCTACCACACAATTAGTAAAAGGGAGAGCTAAATTCAAACCCAATACAATTCTAAAACCTCAGGTCTGTCTGGGAGATCCTTACTGATGTCCAGTCTTCCGGAAAGTGGGAATTCTCTCTTTTTATTCTACTGTGTAATCTCAGAGACCACACATACACAGAGTTCTTAACAAAACACTTATAACAAATAAGTGGCAGACACTTATAACAAATAAGTGGCAGAGCATTCAAGGGAAGCGGTCTATTTTCTTTGGCCAAGCCAACCCCCTTGCCCAGAGCAGCCCAGAGTACACACGACAGCTATAACTTACTACCACAGCCTCAGAGACGAAGGATGGCACCTTAAACCCCATCCATTCGGAAGCAGATGTATCCAAGCACAAGACTCTCACTTACCTAAAAGAAAAATGAGAGGAAACAGCATTATTATAAATACAGACATTTGCCTCTTAGAAAGGCTATCTATTGAAACACTAAAACACATTCATTTTATAATCAATATATTGCAAACACAATAGTATAATAGTTATTTCATCATCTCTCTCAAATTTTCAAGTCTACCTCTTATTCTTTATTACTGAATATTTAAAGTCCAATGTTTTTCCTACCTTAGCCTAGTAAAGTCATTCTCTGTCTTTCTGAGATGATAGAACAGACGGCTCCTCTCTCCAGAAAATGGCACATAGGAACCTTTTAAATATAGCTTCGGACAGTTCATAGTCCCCCTGCAGTTGACCCCCCTGACCTTTTATGAGGAACCCCTGATATAGGACCAAACTGTAGGAGAACTCTGAACCTGAAACATGCTTCAAATTGCTTTAGAATCCCATGTAAACTTTAAACACCTAAAAATGAGTGATACATGCACAAAATTCTACACCTAGCAAATAGACAATGTGCATCCTTTTTAAACATACGTGACACATAAACAAAAAGTTGATCAACACTAGGCAGCAAAGAAAATCTCTAGAAATAGCAAAGAAATGAAGTTCTTTGTAGCTAGATACAGTGGTTATAAACACCAAAATTCAAATAAATTTAAAACAAACTAGCCAAACAAAGATTTCCCAGGAAAACCTGAAAATGAAAAGAAAAGCAGTGTGTGTATGTGCATATGCGTGTGCAAATGTTGGTGTGGGGATGGGGCTAGCCTGACCAAAGAGCAAAGCATATTATAAAGCTTCAACTAAAACAGTGTGGTTTTGTTACACAAATAAACAGATAACCAATGAGACCAAGCAAAAAGGGCAGAAACTGACTCAAGTATACATGGAAAGTTAGTATATATGATCAAGGTAACGTCTCAAATCAGTAGAGGAAAATATGGGCATTTAAATAAATGCTGTTGGGACAACTGGAAAGCCACTGAAAAAGGACTAAATAGCATCCATATCCCTCATTGTATACCAAGAATACACTCCAAATGTATTACTGATCTAAATATAAAAAATGAAACCATGTAAGTACTGAAAGAGAACTGGAGTGAATTCCATTATAAACTGAGAGAAGAAAAGAACAGATCCAAAAGTGATAAAATCAAAGATTAATAAATTTTTCTCCATAAAAATTTCTTTATGCAAATATTCTCACTGTCCTTATTTTGTGATAATCAGGGTAGGCTAAACATTCACTATATTAGAAACCATGCATGTTTCTCCCTAGGTCTGGTTTTTCTCCCTAGGTCTAGTTTTTCTCCCTAGGTCTGGTTTTTAGAATGCTGGTGATAAACTAAGCCTGATTTATTATATGACCATCCTGTATGGGAAATGACTGTAACTCTAGGCATCTTTGGTCAACCTTAAGAGATATAGCAGGGGGGCGGATGTGGCTCAAATGGCCGGGCGCTCGTCTCCCATATGGAGGGACCTGGGTTCGATCCCCGGAACCTCCCGATAAAAAGAAAAAAAATAAATAAAATGTAAAAGGGACGCAGGCCGCCAGGCCCCGTGCGCAGGTGCACCATCAGGCCGAGCACAGGTGAGCACCCCCAGACCCCCGCGAGCCACGCAGCAAGATGATGACGTAACAGGTGAGTGACACAAGGGAGAGCCAAGATGAGACACGCCAAATAAAAAACAGGAACTAAGGGGGCGCGGGCGGTAGGACACCTCTCTCCCACATCAGAGGCTCCGAGGATCGAATCCCAGTGAAGACAGGAGGAGAAGGATGAGAAGAGAGGGCAGGAAATGGACACAGAGAGTTGCCCAGCGAAAGGACACAAAAACAGCAAAAATGAGGGGGTGGGGGGGAATGGATAAAAGTAAATAAATAAGTAAATAAATCCTTTTAAAAAAAGGATAGGGGAGTAAGATACGGAGTATAGTTAGTAGTAATACTTTGACGATGCACTTTCATAATTTGTTAACAAACGTTTCACAACAATGCAAGGTATTTGTGGGGGGGTGATGTGTGGGAGTCCTTTATGGTGTTATGCATGTTTGTTTTGTAAATTCACAATGTTTACTGAACACTTATTGTTTATGTATGTTCATGTATGAATGATATACTTCAATAAACTTTAAAAATTTTTTCTTTAAAAAGAAAAATAAAAACTTTTATATAGCAAGATCTTCTATCAGCAAAAAAGACAAATGACATACTTGGAAAAAATATTTGCAACTTATATCAAAAAGGGATAGCCTAACATACAGATTTCCTCTAAACTCTAAAAGAAAAATACCAACAACTCCAAAGTACAACAGGCAAAAAGGTATCAGGGAGTATACAGAAGAGTAAATGAAAATGGCCCAAACACATTACTCATAAGGGCTACACTTTCATTTCTCACTGATCAGACTGCCAAATGCCAAAAGCTTGACAATACATCCTTTTGGTGAGGCCAAAGAGAACCAGCCCCTCTGTAGATTGCGAGTGAGGAGGCAAAATGGTACAGACACCAATAAAAGGGGATTTGACGGTTTCTAGGCAAGAAATAGAGGTAGAATTACAAATCCGTGGAGAAAAGATGGGCTCTTCACTAAATGGTGCTGACAGAATTCTAATAAATGTTGAAAGAATTATGGAAATAGAAAAATCACTATTTAACAAACAAAGTGAAAAAATGGATGCTGAAAGTACAAAGAGAAAAAGGGTGACTTTACTGTGGAGAAAGCTGGCAGACACCACCTTCGACAAATGATCAAAGTTAACATCACCGTGAATGGGACAAATCGACATCCTGGACTTCTGGATATGATGCACTGAGAAGAACACATCACTTTCTTGGGGGAAAAAAAAGAAAAGAAAAAAGCATAATTTAAGTTTAATCATGAAGAAACATCAGAAAAATTCAAATTGAGGGATATTTTTCAAAAATTTCTGGTCAATACTCTTGACTACATCAAGGTCTTAAGACAAAGGACGATGAAAAACGGTCGTAGGTTGGAGGAGAATAGGGAATTGAGAAGTAAATGCAGTATGTAATCCTGGAGCAGCCAAAGGTGATTAGTGGGACAATTGGCGAAATCTGACCAAAGTCTGGAGATTAGGTAATAGTATTGTTCCCATGTTAACTTTCTGATTTTGGTGGCTTTACTGTGGTTATGTAAAATGCTAACATTTGGAGAACCTGGATGAAAGGCATATGTGACTTTTTTTTTTACTGTTAAAATGTTTTTAAAAGTTTCAAAATAAAAGACATTTCTTTTAAAAATGCTTTTTAAAAAAGTAGTGCTGAGATAATCAGATATCCACATGGAAAAGTAAAATTAGTGGGGAGCAGGTGTAGCTCGGTTGGTTGAGTGCCTGCTTCCCATGTACAAGGTCCCAGGTTCAATCCCCCGTGCCTCCTAATATTAATTAATTAATTAATTAATTAATTTAGATCCTTACTTCATGCCATATACTAAAATTCCTGATAAGTTAACTGAAAGTAAAAAGCAAAACTCTGAAGCTTTTAGGGGAAAAAAGAAGGGAGGAGGGCCATTTGGGACATTTTTATGACCTTGGAGGTAGGGAAAGCTTTTGAAAAGAGAAACAAAAAGCATAAGCCATAAAGGAAAAGTGCCTACACTAAAATAAAAAAAACTTTTATACAACAAAAAATAGCATAAACAAAGTAAAATGAAAAGCCACTGACTTGAATTGCATATAAACAACAAAGGACTAGTATTCAGAACATAAAGAATTTTTACATATCAAAAAGCAAGACAAACAATCTAACAGAAAAACAGGATGGATATGATCAGGCAACGGACAGAAGAGAAAACCCAAATGACCAATAAATATGAAATGATTCTCGACCTCTCTAGTCCGGGAAATGCAGATTAAAACAAGGAGATATCTTTTCACTACCATCAAATTGACCAAAATTGTACTTTCTGATACTATATCATGGGAGAAGAAAGTAGGCAATGGGAGTTCTCACACCTGGCCTGTGGGAGCGCCAACAAGCCCCACCAGGTTGGAGAGGAATAGCTTTATCAAGTAAAGTAGATGTCCAAAGCAACACCCCTTCTAGGTGAGACCTTAGAGAAATTCCTACATGTGTTCAAAAGCAGAAGACATAAACAGAATGACAAGTACAAGAATGCTCACTGCAGCACTGGACATAAGAGTTAAAAACTAGAAGCAAATTAGAAGCCCATCAACAGGAGAATAAACAAACAAATAGCAGTATATTCCCAAAAGAGAATAATATACAGCGGTGGAGATAAATGAACTGGAGAGAAACACATCAAGATGAATAAATTTCACAAGTAAGGATGGAGA
This sequence comes from Chaetophractus vellerosus, assembly GCA_004027955.1. NCBI lineage: Eukaryota > Metazoa > Chordata > Mammalia > Cingulata > Chlamyphoridae > Chaetophractus > Chaetophractus vellerosus. The sequence continues at coordinate 6,522 of PVKH010001999.1, forward strand.
TGAAAAGCAAATTTCAGAATATGGAAGCATGATAATATCGATATTAATACGTTATTTTATTGAAAACATGCAAAAATATTACACAGTATATATAGGCACATAGGTTTGTAGGAAAATGATGAAAACAGATATGCGAGTGAAAAACACTAAATTCAGGAATCCTCAAGAGAGAGGATGGGAAATGAGGTGAGAGAAGAGGGGGCAAGTGAAAGGGATGATTTGCAAACATGGTAAAATGTTAAGACAGGAGAAAGTGTTAGGGTGCGGTGGTGATATGAGTATTTCCCATACTCTATACACTTTTCTATAAATTTGAAATATTTCATTTCAAAGAGAATATGCATAAAATGAGTATTTACTATAAATGACTCTTCAATTGGAGTTTAATTTGTTGTTTTTTGTGGGTTTTTTGTTTTTTGCTGTTTTATCATGGTATTTCTTTTTTCCTTGATTTTATATTGGTATGAAAAAATATGACTATCTTTAGACCCTAAGTATTCTAAAAATAGTACTGCCTTTTTGTTTCCTTAAAAAAAATTTACCCAAATACTTCCTCCCTCATTATTCATATATTCAGTTGCTTCTTTAGGATACCTAATTCAGAAAAAATTTAATGAAATCCCTCTGGAGTATGCTAGACCACAGAATATATTTAAGAAGAAAGTATATTTTAAAGAGATGTGATTTTTTAAAAAATCAGATCATTTACGATGCCTTTAATGAAGATTAAATAATCAAATAAAATCATATTTTCCATAATAAATGTCAGTTTATACATTACTATGCCGTTTGTATGTTGAAAAGTGATATATAATTGTGAAATACCACACAGCTGAGGAAGCATGATAAAAATTTAATAATCTAGTTTCTTTCAGGTATATATATAGAGAGAGAGAGAGAGAAAGAGAGGCAGTTTCCCTCTCGTCACACTGAACTATTGTGTTCTATTGCTGCTGGATTTCACCACGAGTAACTGTAGTGATTCACCATTCGGAAGGTCAACACACTCCAGCCCTAGAAGTGCCTCAGAGATATGGGTGAAGGCTAAAAAGATCCATTCACCTATTCACTGCACTTTTCCAAAATGGCATGCTCTACTGGGCAATAATGCTAACAAGGAGGTCCATTTCTCTCACATTGGAAAAAGTTCAGTTCTCTGATTCCCTCGCCTTGGCTTTACTGTCTTTCAAGTCCAAGATACAAGTTCCATGTAAATCTGCCATCACTTTAAGGACAAAGAACCACAGCACAGGCACTGAATGGGGGCCAGCAGTATCTCCATGGAGGAAGGCTGGAACACCAGTCTTCATTAAATGCTGCCAAAATGACTAGATATATAGATCTTCCCATTTCTGATAGCCTTAAATACAGCAAGCACCCAACTATCTGACCCTATGCCAAAAAGGACTGCTTTTATTTCACACTTATCTTTGAAAGGATGGGCTGTCAACCAAAGCCAGAGTTTTAGTTTTTGTATATTGAACAAGAGAAAACAATTTGAAATGCTAAATAAGCCCGTGAATTAGCTCTAAAGGGGCAGGGAGGAGGTACTTGCTAGGGGGCTCAGAAACTAAATGTCAAGTTTCAACCCCAAACAAATTTTCAGCCAGAGCCCTTTAAAAAAAAAAAAAAAAAACAACTTTGAAGGAGGTGGTAAATGTTGGTATTGGCAACAGCTTAAACAAAAGCCACAGTGTTTTTCTTATTTTTACATGTGAACCTTGGGAATGGGAATGAAGGAATCGGTGTCCCCTAAAAAAAATAACACTTATATATTAACCTTCCTCTGCCTAAAGAAAATGTGTCGATTTTAGTTCCTCCAACAACAAATTTTGCAGGAGCACAATAGCTCATTTCTTCATACTATGGCTCGTTGGCTCTCCCTGATCAGTTGAAATCCCTGCACAGTTCAAGATCTGGGACTGAAACCAAAAGGAATAAATCAATGAAGGCCTGGATTTCCATCCCACTATGCAAGCCAGCACTCTTCTGAGATGAGGAGCGGCCACAATCAGCAGGGAGCGCACAACTGTGCTGCTCACTGATCCAAAATTACATGACGTAGGAAGGATGTGCCCCCATCAAAATACTGGGAAAGCGCACTTAATCCTCCTTTTACTATTCCATATTACACCACAAAGGTTCTACATAGCTCCTCCTTCTAGCACTTATTCATTATCAAGAAAGTTACTTAAGACATCCCTCTTCCATGGAAATGCTCCTAAATGATCAAAACTCTGAGATAAAAGAAATCATCATTATTATCATCAGTTTTACATTCCACAGAAGCTGGGGGTGGGATGAAGGGGAGGGGCATGACAGCAAGAAAATAGTTTTTCTGACAGAAAAGTTACATTTTGATTTGTTACAAGAAGACAGTATTGGCAGGAACCTTCAGATTGTATGCTTTCTGCTGCTACTAAAATGAAATAGATTTTCGTCCTAATCCATTAATATGAAACAAACGAAAAGCATACAGACTGGCAAATATCAACTCGAGACTCAAAGTGTCACGCATCATCAGCCCAAAGAGGTCAAAACACAAACCCAGATAGCTATAAAGTATATGAAGAAGTGAACAATGAACATATTTTTAATCCTGATCTAGTGAGAAGGCACAAAGGAGTCCACCTGAGCAGAAGACTTCAAACACCAGATAAGGGAGGAGGAAGAAAGAGGCTTAAATGATAAACTCATCAACAAGCCACGAATATAATAAAGCTATACTAAACTTCAATTTTTGCAAAGCACTGGCATTTCAGCACTCAAAGAACACCTCCCTGTATACAAAGAAAATGTGAAAGCCAGGCAGCATATAGTCACTGAAGCCACAGCCAGGTGGGGCTAATCCCCAAACCAGATTTCCTAAGAAATCCCATTCTCCACTTTATCCCTTTTATGTTTCTTGGCTTTTTGTTTTGTTTTGTCTTTTCTTGTCGTTCTTTTCTTTCATTGTTAAATATTAGCATACCAAAGAAAGGAATCTGAAAAACAATCTTCATCTACTCAAGAGGCTGAACCAAGTCCTACTGAACCCCAGGGTCCCACCAAGATAAAGGACATTCAAATTATGGGATTTTAATGAAGCAGTAGCCCAGCTATTTAACTAGGTTAAAGTAAACCAAAGGTGCTAAAATCTGACCTGGTGGCAAAGAAAAAACTCCACTTATATCCATGGCGTTTGCATGCAGTTTTAAGGATTCTGAGCTCCTTTACCCTCAATGCAATCTTCCTCGGAGAATGCTTCCATATGTTTTTAAAAAAAAAAATCCACTTTGCCTGCTCCCAGATATATAGCATTAGGGCAGGGATAAATTTCAAGCTGGCAAAAGTCCAAATCCAACAGTTGCAGCTGTAGTAGCTGCCTTGTTTACAAAGCAATTCAGGAAGCTTTTAGAGGGCAGAGTGCACCAGACAGAAGGGGGTCTGTAAGCAAAACATGGATGGATCCCAATGCATTCGGAGCAGACAACACATCTGTCCCCAGGTCCCCCTTGGAAACATGCCGCATACGAATCCAAGTCAACCTTTAGTGCTCATGTTTTTTTCAGGAAAACATTATCTACTTAAGCGCTCAAATCAAAATTATACGCTGGTTATTACTGAGCCCTTGGGCCATCCCCAGCATCCTGACCAAAACAATGAAAACAAAATGCTGCACAATGTTTTGAGCAGATGCCAGATCAACTAGGACCTGAACTCCTTTGCCCATCAATGATGCCGTGTCTGTTAGAAGACTCTTAAAACTATGCTCCTTAGCTTCTCTCTGCTAATGTCTCTGTCCGGGACAACTATTTGGAGAAAGGACTTTTCCCAGACCAACCTCAGTTACTCTTGTTACTTTCTCAGGTCCAAAAGATTTCAATAATCTAACCTGCTTCCATTACCCTTAAGTCAAATGTTGTACCACTGCCAATTTTTCATTTCTTGGCATAGTTTAATTCAGAATTCCTTTCTAAAGAAAAGAAACATACAGTGAAGAGAGGGACTGGGAGTAGGGGGGAGTAGAATGAGGGAGTGACAACAGAATAAATGCCAAAAAGAAAGCAGAGATTCAAACAAAAAAAAAAGAAAGAAAGAAAGAAAGCAGAGAAGACATTTTGCCTGTTGATAGAACTTTAAAAAAAAAAAACGCAATGAAGATGGAATGGGCAAGAAAAAAGTAGACACAGATGGGCGCAAACAAAGCAGAAAGGTGCTGCTAGATGTTTAAAAGGGGTGCTTTAGCTAGGAGGCAAACTAATCCATTGTATAAGAGGATACCAAAGAGAAAAGAACATGTTCTTTAACAGATGAGTTTAACATGGAGCTTCACATATTAATATATATCTACAACCTCTGAATTCCAGAGCGTGGCTTACATCAGGGCCATGATATCACACCAAGCCTTTCTGCCATGTGTTTTCTAGGTGGGATATCTGATATAGCCGAAAGTATCACCCAGTTGCTTCCACAACCATAAAAATGCTTCTCCTGCACTCAAATGAAAAAGCACACACCCTGATGACAAACCACTGCAGATTTACAGTGGGAATAAATGTTTGGCATAAAATCCTGTCTTTGTGCATGCAGCACCTATACAATAAATCAGCATAGAGCCCAGCTCTGGCACACCTCTCACTATGTAATTACACATGTTAATTACATGTTTAATCACCATATATTAATAACACCTAGCCTATAATTGCAATGTATTCATGTAAACCTAATCAAGGAAAACTAGAGATTTGCATACAACTTGTAATGAAAAATATAACGACTCCACTAACAAGATAGGGATAGGAATGCATATCTGTGACAAACTGTTTGTGTCAAGAAGAATAGAAAGTGATTCTCTTTCCTGAACATTATTTCAGGCCCATTTAACACAATCTGTACCACTCAATGAATGTGCACTGTCCTACACACATCAAATCAGATTTGGATAATGTTCCTAACTTCAGACAAAATTTCATTACTATATTTAGTTTTGGAATGATAGGAGAAATGCTTCCATTTTTAAACTTAAAACTGGAATATGCTAAGAATTAGGAAAGCCTCACTACCAATTGCCATGTAGTATTGAAACAACAAACTAAGTCTATTCACAAATTGCCCCATGCAGTCTCTGACCTAATTTCACCCTTAAAATAAACAATTAAGAAAAGTGTAAATCCTTGTGGCCAAAGAACACAGAAATCCTGTTTTAGGAGAGTTTCACAGAAGCTAAGTTAATCATCGTTCATTCCCTGCCTATAATTTTTATATACTCTCACTGGCAAATGTGGACTTCCTAAACTGCTAAAGTTTCATTTCTCCAAATGGGGAGCAGAGTTTGACAAAACAAATACAAGATCAATGAAAACACAGCAAATGTTTTGAATTCAAATAATAACTTAAGACTGAAATTAGGTCCCTTTATTCTGTTATCTCATTTCTATAAACAACCTCTTTGCCAGTCCAAAAGCAAACATTTTTACAAAATCCTAAATGACAGATTTCAAAATATTTTGTTAACGTAAATCTTAGAAATATTCTAGTTTTCACTCCTTAGCAATATAAGCCATTGTTCATTCACAACTAAATTGAGTTGAAGTGAAAAATCACAGAAATAGCTCTATGAAGCAGACTTAAGCAACAACAACAAAATTAATATTGAATCTGCTTTTATAAAATGCTTTGTGCCACAAACAAGTAATTTTTAAAAAGTTATGCTGAATTTGCTTTTTAAAAGTGATTATCGATTCCATGTCTATACAAGGCAGAACAATGCAATCTTCCAACTAATTCTAAAGCACAGGGCTTGTGCAGGACATATTTTAGCAACAAAACTGCTTCTCTCTTTCCCTGAGAGGTAATGATTCACAGGCACTTTGTGTCACTGACATGCTGTCTACTTCACTAGAGTTACAGATGCAACCTGACTGTCAATCTAGTGAGGTCCTTACTTAGACAACATAATTTACAATTAGCATATCCTGGAACAACTCAAAACCAGGGGTATTTTACAAGCAGCAAGGGTCCTGACCCACTAAATAAAGCTAATAAACAGCCACACACCATAATGGAAGAATGCAACATTCTCCACAAGAAATGGTATCATTTATCTTTTCCAAAATTGCATTCACACCTCAATTCATATCTGTCATCATCCCTCCTAAAACCAAAAACAAATCAAGTGAAAGGTAAATTCTCACAGCACTTTTGCTGTATTTACACATGAGAAAAGAACTTTAAAATTACCATTTCATTCAGCCATTAAATTAGTCACTTTAAAGTTTCTAGGTAAAAACCTGAAGAAATGCCTGGGGGTGCAGGAGGGGTTGGGGGTGAGGGGTAGAGAATAGGGAGACAGGGAGGGAAGAGATCATTTGCATAACCAACATCTAATACATGTAAATGTTTAGAAGATCTAAAAATGTTTGCTCAAAAACAATACATCATTCAACAGCAAACAGCTTTGTTCTTTCAACAAATATTTATGAGATGATTGCTTTACTGCAACAAAACAAAACGTAGCTCTAAAGTTCTCGTCCTGATTCAAAAGTTTTCTCTGGTTTCCTTCTTCCACAAAAACTGTATAATAGTAATAATATTTTAAAATGATCACCACTCCTGGCCCTTATTCAGTACTTACTATGGGCCAGACACTGTTCTAGACACTTTGCACTTATTAACTCATTTAATTCTCACTGCAACTCCATGAGGAAGGTATTCTAAGTGTCCCCCTTATGCAGACAGGGAAATTTTGGCAAAGAGAGACCACATATTGTGGCAGTTTGATATTATTTATAAATTCCAAAAGAGATATAGATTATGTTTGTAAACTGTTCTGTTCCTCTGGTCATGATACCCTTCGACTGTATTAGATTCAGCCGAGGTGTCTTTGATTAGATTATATTAAGATTAGGGTCATTAGGGTGACTCAGTTTGAGTCCCCACCCCCTTGGTGGGCTATATAAACAGACACTCAATCAAGAACATAGAAAAGATACATAGAAGAAGAGAGACAGCCACTCGCCTGATAGTTACAGCTGACCCTATGAAGAGAACAGAGCAGCTGAGCCCAGAAAGAAACGAGCCCCGGGAAGAGGGGCGAGCCCTATGCCAGCCTACAGCTGAGATCGGAAGAAGCTGGACACAGCCTAAAGAGGGAAGAGCAAGGCTGAACCCTCACAGACGTCGCCTGCCATCTTGCTTCAACATGTGGCAACAGTTTGGTAAGGAAGTAACCTTGAGTTGGACTCTTTAGGGCCTTGTAACTGTAAGCTTTTGCCCCAAATAAATACCCTTGATAAAAGTCCACAGAGTTCTGGTAATTGCATCGGCACCCCTTTGGCTGACTGATACACACACCTAACTTGAACATGTAAATGACAGGCGGGACAGGAGCCCAGGCAGTGTGGCTCCAGAGGTGACTTTCTTAACTCCAGCCACCAGTCTTATGACACCACACTCAGAAAGAGTAATTTCTTATATAAATGCTGCTCAAAAAAAAAAAAAAAATGCATGTATATACCTAGAGCAAGTAATTATTAATCCATTAGATAACGCAAATATTGCATTAAAATGAAGTCCTCGGACTCACTTTGGCAGGACATATACTAAAACTGGAATGATACAGATATTAGCATGGTCCCTGTTCAAGGATGACACACAATCGTGACTTGTTCCATATTTTTTTGTTTTACGTTTATACATTGTGTCTAACAATAAGGAAAGAGAAAAGATCACGCACACACAAAATGAAGTCTTCTTCCAGAACCATTTGCTTATTTTTCCTGGCTTCAACTATATTTAACCCAATGGACTTTGATTTGCATAAAAGTATGTGATTGGGGAATAGAAAAAGAAAACCTCTACTATGTTAAGAAGGACATATTTACGACATTTAATTATGTATTATTTTCATTAGATCAGGGAGTACTAGTTATCTTAATAGTCATCATTGCAGACCCCACACTTAGTAAGGAGGCAAAAGTTATCATAACATTAATCGCAATCAATTAACATTGCAGTGTATCCCCATCCATAGAAATATATTCTTTAAAAGTCCCTGGAAGATTTTACAATATATATACAAAGAAAATAGGCTGCCACATACAATTAAAACACTAAGCTACAGAATTTCATGAAATCAATTAAAGTGATGATAAAAATTGCTTGAATCACAAGCAAAAATTCCTAACCAATGAGTATCTGGCAAAATTAGGCCAAATAACAACCAGAAGAGGAAATCCACAAGAATGAAGTACTTAAAGTGAAGAGAATGAATGACATTGTGGTAGTGTCATCCAACTTTGTCAGAAAAGTAACACTGGAAAGCAATCAACACACGATTTTTTGTTTACTAGTTTTAAGAGTTAGCACAGAGTTACAATGATAGCTTAAATATTGTTAAATGGAAGATAAAATAATATTCTTACTTTCTGGTTTCATTATCCACAATAAAGTTTAATCAAATCTCTTTATCTCTATTTACGATGAAATTCCAGTCCCCGCTTTAAGTGGATTCACTTTGGTGACCTTTTCCAGGCATCAATTTTCCTCTAATAAGGCGGATCTCCTCTATATGACCTGCATGTTAAAAGGAACTCTACAACTTCAGACTTGGATGTCAGAGAATTAGAATATCTTCTAGCAGCATCATCTAATATGGGAAAAGGTTGTGTTTTTAAAAACTGGGTTCAAATCTCAATTGAATCACACAATAGCTGTAGTGACTTTGGGCAAATCTTTTAACCTTAACACAGTTGTCACATGTGGAAAATGGAATATTTCCTCCCTGATGGTGCTATTATGAAGAGCAAAGAAGACAACTCATGAGAGCAATTTTCAATCTGTAAATGGCTAACCAAATGATGGCTATTGTTATACTCTTCATTCTCCTTCTCCATGAGTTGACAGTTAATTTCACCAAGCATTCAGCCATTTATATATTAAACATTTGATTAAGTATCTGTGTGCTGCATCTGTTAGGTGCTATGGGAAATAGCTAAAAACTAAAAAAATTAAAAGTTATCTGTTTTGGAGTCTGCTTGAGTTGTGAGTTTTCAAAGACTAGAAGAGAAGGCATATGCAAACAAGTTAGCATACAAGGCAAATAAGTAATACGTCGCAACAGTTGTGAAAAGAAGGAACAATGGCAATTTAAAAAAAAAGTTTGATTCCAACTGGGATACTCAGGGTAGGCTTCCTGGAAGAAGCTACATGAAAGAAAGACAAACCAAGGTGATTTTAGGGTTGAAAGATCTTGGATCCGCCTCACTGTATTTGCCTCATCTTATTCCTTACAAATCCATGTAAAAGAAGCCCCAAGACACAAACGATGGTGAGAAAGCAATATGGGGCTTGCTTGCAAAGACCTTCAATTTGTTATTATCTGTTGCAGCACCTGCCATGTCTGGCATGTGGCTTAAATACTGTAGCGGTGTAGCTCTTCTACTGATAATGCCAAGTCAAACCATTAATACACAACTTCACTGAAGACACTGACAGAAAATTTTAGCTCCAGGTCATGCATTTATGAAGAGATAATCAAAGACACATTTTTGTGAGAAGCAAGAATCATATTCAAAGCTTGGCATCTTTGGCCAATTGTCCGCTGCTTTCCAGTATTAAATCTCCAGAGTGAAAAAATATGAAACAATATATTTCTATTTTTGCCCATCAGAATCACTAAACCCTGATATGAAGCGAACTGCTCAGATTGTAAACATGGAATGAATAAATCTGCTGGGTAACAGTAAATTCAAGTAGTACAAATCACATCTAGTATTCTTGTAGACTCTCCTTATCAGTATTTAAAAAGCAGAGACAACCAGAGATATCGCATCCTACACTATTTAGATTCATCTGGTGTACAGTATCCTAGTATTCTGTCCTACACAGACTGCTGAGTTTCAGATTCAACATGTAACCACAGTCCTAACTTGGTGAGTCCTATCGTTAGACACTTGCAGCCACTGACCCCCTTCATGTCAGCTAATTAAAAGGATTATCGACAAACAGAAAAATCTGGTAGATTTTTACTCACCATCTGAAAATTCAAGCAATGAGATATGATCAGCTAGTAAACTAATGAAATTATAAAATACGCTATATAGCATTTTGACTTTTCAAACTACTCAATAATTATTGTTTGGATTTAATCTTATCAGCCAAAGGGCACTGCGTTTAATGTGCGGGTAGAGATGAGAAGGGGGGAGGTTTCTAAAACAATACAGCAAAAAGCATTTTTAATTAATTCAGAGGCTTTTGAGATGGACATTTATTAAATATAAAGAGATTTTGAAATTACTGGATACATAAGTGTAGGTGTGCCTGTAGAAAGACAGGAGAGGAGAAAACATTTAGGAAAAAATGTAGTCCAGTACATGTCTTTCTTTAACCATCAAGGAAAAAGAGAGATTTCAATTCACTTGAAAACTGGCTGGCTGGAGACTGCAATTTCCCCCAGTAGCTCATTAAACTGCTATATCACCTTGACAGCCAATTCCCAAAAACTTAAATGCAACTCAAAACACTTTTAATTGAATCATGCATTATATGACTAAGGGACTCACTGTTTATAGGAAACTTGTGATGAACCTTTACAAAGTAATTCATTACCATGCTAAAGTAACTATATCACCCCTGAAATGCATAACTCAGATTTTAGCAGTCTTGTTTAAGCAGAGGACGCCTGGAGTGAAAAGATGCTTTAGTTACACTTACCTACCTCAACTTATGCTAGGGCTCTGAATCATTAATACTTAACTCAGAAGTAGATAAGGAGCAAATGGTGAGCAGGAAAGGAGTTCAACTTAGCATGAAGAAAAATTTGCTCACCCTCCTCTCCTACCCTTCACATATGAAAAAGAGCCTTTCTTCAACAAAGTAAGATCTTATAAAGACACTAAAAAGAAAAACACTCGCCTTACCCATCCCTGGAATGTAAAGGTCACTTGCGGCTCAATGCTTACGCTCTGTATATTTTTGATAAATCCACAGAAGAAAATGAAACTTCTTTAATAGTATAGCCCAGGGGTAAAAGGGGAGTGGAACACTCAAGTGGTTTAGATTATCACCCTTAATAAGAACAGGCAGTCTACTAGCCCACTGCTTCATGTGATCTATTTACACTCAAGACGGCTATATTTAGAAAAAGCCTAGAGTACATGAGAACTGAGAGAAAAAATATCAAACTACTACCCTTGCAGGCTTCCAAAAAATTCTATTAGCCTCAGGAAAACATGAGCCATTGGGAGTTTGCTTCAACTAAGATCCACAGCCAAATCTGAACAAGAAATATTCTTCCTTTAAAAAAAGAAAAAAAAGAAAAAAAAAATCCTGCTGCAAATTGCATTCAGGGTACCACTTGAAATTGCTCCATACTTGAGATAGAGTTTATACATATTAATGTCAAAGAGCCTACAGCCCAAACCCCAATGTTTATCATCATCTGAAAATTAAATTAAATATACCACATTAAGCAACCAACCAAATTCTATTTCCATTAAGCCCAAGCCAAGAGTGATGCCGTCACAATAGAACTGCAGAGATTAGGGCTTAATTTAAACAGAGGGACCACAACAGAACAGTTCAAATGTGAGACTTTACAGGAATAGTACTTACAGCACCTTAAGACAAATATTTTACATAAACTATACAGCATCATAATCTACTAAAGATAAAAGATTCAGGAACCCATTAAATCATAATTTAGAATACAAATACTGCATAAGGGAAGAAAAGGAGACTGTACTGTTAACTGGGTCCTATAAATGAATGCACAGTGATGGAAGATTCTTTTGAAGACAAGAGACAAGATCACCAAGTGGTGAAAATGTGAATGTGTTAACAAAAACCAAAAGGGGTCTTTTATTTTACCATGGTCTGTTGCTGAGAACATATTAAACACACCCCCTCCCTTTGAAGTTTTATGCTTAGAATTCTCTTCCTCATTCATCTTACCCTTATACTAGTCACAGTTACACACATTTGGCTTTCTCCAGTTACTAAATAACTCTTCCCTCAGCTGTCCCTTGGCTTCAATTTCCTCCTACCACCCTCCCTTCTCACAAGAGTATTTAATCCCTCATATTCTGAAGCACACAAGTAATTTTTTTTAATTTTTATTGTGGCAACATATACACAACATAAAATTTCCCATTTTAATCATTCCCAGTTCAGTGGTGTCAATTACATTCACAATGTTGTGCTACCATCACCACCATCCCAAACAGCAACGCTATACCCATTAAGTATTAACTCTCCATGCCCCACCTCCACCTCACTGGTAGCCTGTAATCTATTTTCTGCCTCTATGAAATTGCATATTCTAGTTATTTCGTATAAGTGAGATCATACAATATCTGTCCTTTTCTGCCTGGCTTATTTCATTCTACATGATATCACACAAGCAATTTAAATATCTCTACCCTGTCCCCTCTTTCACCAATTCCAATAGAAGGTAAAAGAAAGTTTGTTGGGATTCCCTGAAGCCCATCCCCTGACTTTGAGAAACACTCCATAAAGAGACATATTCCTTTCAGATTTTTTAAATCAAACAATTCATAATAATTATTACATATTGTAATCATCAGAGATTTCCAGTTTGCAAAAATCTCCCAGTTAATGAAAACTCTGTTTTCAGGTTCATAAAAACCAATACCCCATCTGGTCTTCTAAGTAGGAAATTAACTGAATACTCTAGAGGATTAAGAAATCTTTGACCATGAACCTGAAAATGAGCCCCTGAGATCCAATAATCTGATTAGTTAAACTGGGTGAACATGATGACAGGAAGGACCTTAAATGGGAAGACCCAGGGCTGGGAACAGATGCTTGATTCAGGAAGTGGCTTCCTTCCAAACGAAAAGTCAGTCAGTTGGCTCTTCTGCAGAGAATAGGCAGAGAAGCACATTTATGCCCTTTGCCATTTTCATCTCATCTGTGCCCAAGCTTTGAGTGATATATTTTGTTATCTTTATAATGAGTTTAATTTCTTGACCAATGAATTCAGTTTGAGAGATCCCATGACCTGGCCCAGAACCTCACACTCCCCAGCATTATCTCGAGGCACTCATGAAACTATTTCTCAGAATTATTTTTTAAAAGTTCATGTGCCAGGGGTCCCATACCACAACTGCTGAATTTGACTCTCCAGGGACAAGTCCATAAGCAGGTGTCTTTTTTAAGATCCTCAGCATCTAAAGCTCCTCTGATAACACACTACTGGTTAAGAGCCACCAACTTCGATTTAGAACAATGGGTATAAATGAGACTGCCACATAAGCAAGGAGACACGTAACAGCAGAACATTTGGAATTGACTTCTTCCAGAGGATTCTGAACATCCTCCTGCTCCTCTGCTGGTGGAAAGCTGTCAGCCAGGCTGTGGCCCCTTGGGCAAAGGATGCGTCCAATAGTCCTGGCACTCTCTTGAAATATTCAACAGGTTGCTCCGAGGGGTATGGACTTTTCAAGTTGCCACTACACTACTAGAGCTGGCATCCTGGGGTGTCACAGGTGTATTGATAATTGACTCAGTCTGTTTTGTTTACAATTTCCTGCCCAACAAATTGCATGTTTCTGCAGATGTCTAACAAATTCGGGACATTTAATTCCTCAGCTGCCACCATCCTGCTGTTTCCACCCTCCTCATCCATTGGTTACGATGTCCAAAGACACATTCACCAGCATTAGAAAAGGTCATTAAAAAGCTCTTAGAACCATCTGTACCCAGATGGACAGGTCTCCAGCCAAAACCGGAGAGGATCCCCCCTCAAAGAGGCCCACAGGACCTGACTCCACACAGTGCCACAGTTGGTTTTTTAATTATTGTTTGTGGGTCCTGAATTATTTACATTTGAGCTGTAAATCTTAATGACCCATGCCGTGCTCATCTTGGCTTACTGGTGGCAAGCAAAGCCAAAGCAGTTTCATTTACCTGATTCAACGCTGCTAGAGGATGGGGGCCAAAGAAAAGTGCATCTTCCTAAATCGTCTTACACAGGTTCTTGGAACACATCATTCTTGCTTGGATCCTTGTCTAGGTCATCTGCCATATACTTATCAGTTAATTCCCTACTGGTTTCACACCCTTTATCACCCAATGGCCTATTTTCTATGCAAATGACTCACTTGTGCAGAAATACTTTTTTAATTCCATGTTCTTTGACCGCTGCATCGCACATAAAATTTTCTGACTTTATGTTAAATCAAACTGCAATGCTTTTTAAAATGTGTCTATAATGCGATACAGATATATAACGCAGTGGAGCCAGTTTCCAGAGAAAAGAATTTGAAGAGCTTAGCACACCCTGGCAAACTTTGACAAGATCTTCACAATTAAAACTGAAACCACAGAAAAGGAGCGCCAAATGGCTTTAATAAAACAGTCCTGCCTGGAGAAATTGAGTTAATTCTGTACTTCAGCTAGCAGCAACCAAATGAATGAAGAGAAAGAAGATTCTTTTACTCACAACTGCCTGGCAAAACTGGAGATGTCTGTCCTAAGTACAGACCCTCAAAGCCTTTGGCAAAGTGGACTCTGATTTCCTGACCTCACACCTCTAGGTGGAGCTTCTCAGCCGCACCTTTTAACAGGCCCCACAGTGCTTCCCTACACCCCTTCTGCCTGCCCTTCAGAACTCCAAGCAGACGTGCTCACCAGCGGTGCCAAACTGTTAGACTCATCAAGTTTATGAACACTGCATACAAAATGCAAACATTTTCTTCCATTTGGGCAAACATTGGCACAGGAAACTTTCTTTCCAATGTTAACAGCAGGGAGCTTAAATAAAAGTTCAGTTTCTAGAAGGGTGGGGGAAGAGAAAAAGCTAATTCTAAAAATGTCATGAGCAGCATGCATTGGCAGAGAAAAGTGTGCCTGTTTCCCTCAAGCACGGTTCACTCGAACGAACTTGACAGCTTCAGAGATCACTTAAAAGAGAGAGGAAAAAAAAATCGTTGCATGAGGCCTGCCAGATACAAAAGGGATCACGTTTCAACAGATAAAAACCTGATAGACCCCCATCTTAAATATTTCTGTACAATGATTTTCTGAAATCAGAATAAGGGCGTGGTCCCATATCCACACGCAGGTTTATGCCCAGACCGGTCCTGGGAATCCTTACTAGACTCTGCTGGCAGTTACTTTTAAAATCTTGCTACTGTTATTAGTGCCCCAGAAAATAAATTAAAGGCCATCTGGGCATACAAATAAAATTCCACAACTAAACTTAAAATAAGCAGGTGTCCCCTTGTCCACAAGCATGTCCAGGCAAGGAAAACAATGAACTGGATTACAAATTATAGATGTCAGTGCCGTCTCTCAAATCCAGCAAATACTGGAAAATGCTGGAATAGTCTGTTGTTTTCAGGCAGACTATTTCCTAAAAGCGGACTATTCAGGATAGTTTTCCATTTAAACAAAATACTCGAGTTACCTAAACAGTGTAAAAATCAGGGATGAAAATGCTCGTTTGACCCAAAGCCGTAGCTCTCAAATATCTGATTAGAAGGGAAAGCAGGCAAGCATTACAACTCCCCCGAAAGCCACAAAAATAAAAGACTCCATCTTCAAGAAGATGATCTCCAATTACAACACTAAACTGGTCTGAAGAAATGCCCGATGCAGCAGTGAGCTGCAACATACCAATCAAAGAGCTTCCTCATCTCAACAGGGACAACATGGCAGCTAAGCTATCAAATCAGTTGTAGAAGCTGAGCACATTATTTGTCTTCTCCTCCTCTTAGCCATAACCTAGATTTCTGCATCCTGGTTTAAATTACAACTCTTTAAAAACACCATGGATAGTTTACTGTGCCCTTCACAAAGATGAGGGAAAAATCATAGGCTGATCTTTGATATTAAATATTTAATGTGTTTTAACACATCAGTCCTTTAGATTTAATTTCAGACTATGCACCTGTCAGAAACTGATTTCTATGGTTTTACTGCAACCATACATTTTCGTGACATTCAGAAACAGAAGATTTTCAAAAGATCCTGTACTCCAGAAAATCCCAAGCAAAGTTCAGTTTGAACTGTTTTCAAAACACATACTTGGAAAAACATTTTCTTCCACAGCAAAAAATATAAACAAGTTATTAAACACTCTAAAAGATAAACCTAGAAAATGCTGCATAGCTATTTTTGTTTTTAATGTTTGTGCTTTTTTAATACAGCTGAGACAAAACCTAAGCTTTAGTGATAAGTGGGTAAAAGTTAAACACTTTTTTGATTTACGTAGCCATCAATCTCCAACATTCCTAAGTGAATACCTAAGGAAGACGACCATAATGATATTTTGATGTTGGAAATCTTACATGTCCATGAAATGACTGAAGTACAGACTATGCATAAATTATGTGACTACATTTAGAAACCAGAGTAACCATCTCCTTCCCCCCACCCCCGGGAAAGAAATCCTCAATGGTGTGCTCTTAACATTCATGACTACATATTGTACATGCACTTGGATAAGCTTAAAATAGTCATCACTTAACAAGGGGGTGGTGGTGCAAAGGACTTCCATTTAAGAGCTAACAGAATTCAGAACTTGTTGCTATGCAAGCTGAAAGAGAGGGATATGGAATGGAGGGAAGGCACAAGCCTTAGACTGATACATGAAGAGCCTTGCCCACAGGGACCACAATTTTTAAAAATGCACAACAACTGATGCCTTTTTCTTAATTTGGAAGAGAATACTGTATGTTATCTTTATCCTTGCATCATAGTTCTTATTCTATCAAGAGTATGGTGGCAACCTTACTGTGAACATTATTAACTAATATTGATTTAAGTAGAGGGAAACAAAGTTCTAACTCATCTGAAATTCAGAACACATACCTATTTTACCAAAAGTTTACTCTGCATATTAATCTTTTATGCATTTTATTCCTCCAAGCGTGAAAAGAAACAAGTTGAAGTAATAGAGGTTGCCAGGTGTTGGTGGCACCCATTCCACTGTAATGACAGCCATGACTTAAGGTTTTGTCTCGCTCTACTCTTCCTATGAATTGCTAATCTTCAGGTTGCCACAGCAACTCTATATACTGACAGGTAAGCTTCAGGAAGCATCTTGGTCATCGTTTCCATCTTGTTTGCTCTGCATCACAGCACTCCAAACTCCCTGTTGTACTGGAGCACCAGGGGATGGTTCTCCTCACAGAGTTATTCTGGTGCACTGTCCAGTTGCAGCGATTAATCATTCCTGCTTCTTGAGCTGACATATCGAGGTGGGGAAACGACATCCTAAATGAGCAAAGCTGATTACCTGGGAAAGCAATTCTTCAAGATAGCACAGCTAACTAATAGCTCCATCTGCTACATATAAACACATTCCAAAGCCCCAGAAGTAATGTCAGACTACAACTAACAGAGTTGGTCCTGTATGCCAGATTTCTATGTGTCATCACAGGTGTTTGATGAGCACAAAAAGTACTTGAACTTTCCTTCATCTCTGGGATAACTGGTGCAATAACTTGTTAGGATCACAAGCCGCCACCCAGAAGAGGCAGCTATTCTCGGAATGATTTTTAAAAATTATATATAAATATGTATGTGTGTGTGTGTGTGTGTATATATATATGAAACAAGACATCAATATGACACTACCTGTACTAAACACAAAGAACCCAGAGGACAGACCTATAGTAAAACACACTTTGCTAAAACATAAACAACAAAACTCAATGATACCACTTAAGAAGCTTTTCAATTTCCATTAAAATACATAACAGTATATGGTGTGAAAGATTTGCAGCTTGTTTTAAAGTGACTAAGTAAAATTTATTCTTTAAGGATTGTGACAATGAATCACCTTTTTATAAATTGGGCAAACTTGAGATGACTGTGGTTAGAATTCATCAATAAGCTCAGCAGACAAATATAATTTGGTGATGAGAAACAGAGCTGTACCCAGCTATTATTATAGACGAAACTATATATGGCTCACTGAACTTTCTAAAAAATCTAAATAGCCAGCTACTTCTTAAGTCTCCATGACAGATTCTGTCTGTTGTCTTATTAATAAATCTTTGATAATATAAATCAAATTGTAACATATCAATGTTGGGTGTCCCAGGAGGCTGCCAGTTTCTATTTTCCTGAACAAAGTACTAGCATTTTACAGAAGCTGCATTTAACACTGCTGCTGTATCAAATGGGAACAGGCTCAAGTTCTTTCCACATTAGCTGTGATTTTAATAACATGCCAAGCAAAAGAGGCTAGCGTAATAAGTTTCATTGCACCCACTTCAACAACAGATAAGCACCTCATTTTCATACAGTTTCCACTTGTTGCTAGGTAACCACACCATAACGAGACATCTCCCGGCATTATGCAGAATGCGTCCTCTTCTCCCAAATTTGCTGTGCTTTGGGCATTAAATACTGTTATTTTAACCATACCTATCACTCAAACGGTTTAAGCTTTGGCTTAGATTGCAACATAGGTTTGGAGGATTGTGGTTTCGGAGGGGATTTTGATATACAGAGATTCTAAAAGATGAACTATGATAGTATGTACCTCTCTTCCCCAAAGCAAATCTTCTACATTATCCAATGAGTTGACGGCCTGACACTTCATATAAAGATAAAGTAAACCCTCTGAAAAGATGTCCACACTATGCCCTCTTAACAGTAGACAATGTCAATTAAAAACTTCCTTACTGCTTTACGTGGCCATGAAGGGAACTTTGTAAGCAGGGGTCTGCGTGGAGTTAGGCTTCACCTGCAGGCTTCAAACAGAAACCCTTTAACTAGGCACATCTAGGCCAAAGCAGGAACCCCATCTGTCAGCCAAACAAACCCGCTTTCTGCTGGAGAAAGGGGAAGCTCTGCGGGAACAGATGCCGCCCGACCTAAGATACCGAAGGACTCAGGCGACAAGGAGGCAGGAGGGCTACCTGCAGGAAAGGCAGCAGACACTGACATTTGAAAAAGAAAATAAATCTCATCAAGCAGCACTAGGCATCTCCCAAGCATGAATTTTCTTTTGCGCTCCAGGACTATTTTATCCTACGTGATTAGAGGAGGCTAGAAAAATGTTATATCATTTCAGCTTGCCCGTGGGGCTGAAACAGTCTCTCTCACACATAAAACTGAAAAAAAAGAACCATAATTAAGAGTAGTACCAAGGCACAAAACCAGAATCTGCCTCTCAGCCTCTTTTTGGCCCAGCCCTTTGTTTTCTATAGTTTTGATGTCAACCAAGTGGGCCTCCCCTCCCTCCTCTGAGGCAAGGAGAGGAGGGGTTCACACTGCAGCTTCACGCCCCAGCTTAAATCTCTCTCCTGTTATTTTCCCCCCAGTGCTATGAGAAGCAGGAGAGCAAAGGGTTGTGTCTCCCTCTCCTCCTCTCTTAGGGGTACTTGGTCCAGAAGCATCTACGGCAGGAGAGCGACCACTTTGCTGTTTCTGTCAGGACAGGTCTCTGATGCCTCTGCTGCACCAGGTTTGGTTTCATCCATAAAACTCTTTTCCTCACACACCCTGCCCTCCTTCCCTTTGCTCCCTCTGGGACTCTAACACAGGCTAGATGGTTTGACCTATTTTGGTTCTTTTTAAAATTTGGATAATTATAGTTGGACTAGCAGGATTGGGTCCCTACCTTTTACAGAGATAGACTAAGATGAAACAGGGTGAAAAATCAGATGGATAAAACGAGAGCCAGCATAAGGCCCGGCAGGAAAACACTGTTGTGTTTTCCAAGGCATGGATGTTAACGAATTTCACTTAACCTGTTCTAAAACTCCATGAAAGCTGCAGATAGGAAGGGCATGGGAACAAAGGAGGGTATAATTAAACGATCTCTGTTTGTTCCATCACTTGGCTCAGCTCTAGACTGACTTCTTTTTTAAGTTGCCTAGGTCCTGATAGAAAGTTTAAAATGACCAGTAGCCAGGTATAAAAGATATCAATTACAATTTAAAATGTGCATACTCTCTGGTCCAGCAATGCCGTTTTATGGTGCATATCTTCAAGGAAGGCTCGTATGTGGACATATGTACAAGAATCTTCACTGAAGCACAGTTGACAGTAAGAAAAATCTGGAAACAACCTAAAGTCCATCAAAAGATGACTGGCTAAAAAAACAGAGCTCCATGCATGCTATGGAATACAATGCAGCACTTAAATGGAACAAGCAAAATTTACATGTAACAATATGGCCAGGCCTCTAGAACTCTGTTGATGTAAGAAAGCAAGCTGCACAATGATGACTACAGGGTGATATCACTTATGCTATACCATAGAGTTTCTATGGATATAAAATACATACCTATATCAATATTTACATCTATATGGAAGGGAGGGAGGGATAGAGGGAGGGAAAAGAAAAGAAAAAGAAAAAGAAAAAGAAAAGAAAAGAAAAGAAAAGAAAAGAAAAGAAAAGGATAGGTAGGTAGATAGATGATAGAGATACAGATTGTAGATAATAGGTAGATAGGTGGATGGAGACGGACATACGGATAGATGGATGGACGGATGGATGGAAAGTATAGAAGGAAAGAGAAGTTAGCTATGAAGAATGAAAGGAGACTAGGCTAAGGGGGTCAGCAGTAAAACATTTTTCAAAGGGAAATATATTTTTATATTACTTGATTCATCAGAAATTAAAAAGGAAATTTATTTATAATGAACTGGAATGAATTGAAAAGAGATTATATGAGATACTAAAAGGACTATGTTTGAGTCTTCCTGATTATATCAACAAACTAGTAAATGAACCTGTTCTACCTTGTTGAAAAGAGGCAATTTTGGAAAGCATTCCAAGGAAAGGGTACAAATATTTAAGAAAAAAATAGTTCTCAGAGGATTGTGAACTTTATGCTTAAGTTTAAAATATCTAGACATTTAAAATACTCATTTATGAATTCCTTTACTAATATAACCTACTCTCACATGGCAGTACATCCATTAACTGAAAAAATAAAATAAAATAATAATTCACATAATGCCTTCAGAATTATTGGCCTGGGGAAAAATATAGAAAAGCGAACCCATTAAGAATGGCAAGAGTCCTTGCATCTGGTGATTTTTTTTAAGAGTTTGGAATTGTGCCTAGAAGTCATCAGATTTGTTGCTAGTGAACCCCCATCTGTCATAGCTTGAATCTAAACTATATATAGCTCTTATTCCCCAAATCAATATGCTGTGTGTTCATGTAATCTAGTATCCAGTCTAGAAGCCTTGCAATTGTCTATAAGCTCCTCAATTTTTATTTTCACTACTCCTTGCTTTCTTATAATTCTTAATATACAACTGACAGAATGTAGAAATGTCATTTTCAAGATTTCACTCACTAAAGCTCAGCTGTACAGAAAAAACAACTAGCATTGGTGTAGGTGTGTGTGTGTGTGCATGAGCACACACTAGGAAACCCAGAAAGGACGAAATTATAAAACATTGCACTACATTGAAATAAAGAAGTTATTGCCTCAAAGCGTTTTCAGAGGAACATGTCTTGGACAAGAGAGTTTTAGTACTAGCTCATCTATCAGACAGGTATTCGGCAAGCCCACACTCCAGAGTGTCAGAGAAGCCATAGACAAACATCTCAGTCATGTAAATGTCACACCTCTTCCCCTACTTGAGTCATGGGAGGACAATGGGCCTTCACCTCTAGTAAATGTACACTTCCAATCATCCTAGTTATCTTATTTTCCAGTCCACAGTAGAATCAAAACAACTAATTAAAAAGAGGAAAAATAAAAAGCTGAGAGCAAAGGAAGAAAAAGGAAAAATAAGAAGAGAAATCCTTGAGAACTCAAAAAGCATAGCAATCTCTCTGGGTCTAGAATGCTCAAAATGACCCAATTCACATTAAAGTCGCTAAGCAAAATATACTAATTAGTATTCTAAAAGATCCCACATCATTTTTTAAGTAAAACTGAATTCAACATACTAATTTTTTTTAAAAGCATAGAATTTTATACTATATTTTG
>PVKH010002000.1:0-28440 GCA_004027955.1 Chaetophractus vellerosus
CACCAGCCCCCTCTTATATTATGGGGGTGGAGGAGTGAAGATGTAATAGAAGGCACTCAGAAAACCAGGTTGTGCAGACAAATTGCCTCCAGTTGCCCAGAGAGGTCAAGGAAACACAGCTCCTCTCCTACCCTATTGGGGTTGAGGATGGAGCCCCAAGTGTCAGACTGTTCAGTCTGTGTTGGCTGAAAGTGCCTGTGGTTACCCAGGGAGGGTGGTGCAGCTCCTGCCAGCTTCCTCCCTGCTGGAGGTGGGGCTGGAGCTTAGGCGAGGGCTACAATCTGAGCTGGGTGGAAAGAAGCCAGTTCCTACCATCTCTGTGATTTTCAATCAACCCCGCTTCCCCTCATGCCTGGGTTGGAGTTAAGGTGGTGGCTACTGGTCTCTTTCTGACTTAGACAGTTTTAAACTTTAGCTGTTCTTAGGGTTATACTTTAGCCAGCTGATATTACTAATCAGCAGCTGAAGTTGGTGGCCAACCATCTCTTCCTCCCCACGTTTTTGGGAAATGGATTTTCCAACTCTAGCCACAGAATAGCTCCTTAAGTGGCTTGTGCCACCAGTGGAGGATGTGCACCTGCCTCTGCGGTGTGGAGTGCTCTACTCATACAACTTCTCTGCAGATAGGCAGTCTCCTCCTTCCATTCTTTCACAGATGTTGTAGGATGCTCTTCTGATCTTCTGGGCCTCCCAAACAGGTGCTTTATATAGCTCTGGGTGCTTACTAACTGCCCTGAAGGACGAGCTGACTCTTGGAGCTCTTTACTCAGCCATCATTTTGCCCATCCTCTAAAAGCCTTTTTAAGAGGCTATAATATTTGATCTATCCCAATATTTGTTTTTGTGGGACAGCCTGGAAAACTTCTTTTTTCATCTCTCACACTCACCTCTCAATTTTTCCATATTTTACCCAGTGAATAATGCTCACATGGGCTTCAGGCAGCAAGGTGTTTTGTGATTTTAGTGTTAAACATTCCTCAGATTGATAAAAGTCTAATTTCTTCCCTTTCTAGTCCCTTCTTCCCAATATACATACATATCTTTAAATTCAAGCACATACACTTTAAATATATATTGAAAATATTATTGTCATATCCAATTTGTTATACTAGATTTTCCATAAAGTCTAATAATTAGAAGAGAAATCCTAAAATCAACATAAGGAAATTAAGTTGCTCAAGGTCACACATCTAGTTTGTGGCAGAGGCATTACTATAAGTCAGGTCTCCTGAAAGTCAAATTTATCAAACATTTATAAAATGTTCCATCTGTGCCAAGCTTTCACATGTGCTTTCTCAGTTAATTTTCACTGCAATATAAAAAAGGAAAACTAAATTATTTGCCCAAGGTCACACAAGTATCAATAGTTGAGTTGTATATCAATTTTGTAACCTTTTATTATTCTTGTATTATAGAAGTAATACATTGACATTGTAGAAAAATTAGAAAATACAGATAAGGATAAATAGGAAGGAAAACCAGTAATTCCATCATACTGAATAAATCACTAAAGATAAGCATATATCATTCAAATTTTGTCTAAATATATATTCAATTATGCTTATTTTATATATGGACATATAAATGACATTATACATTAGTTATTATTTGGAAATGGTTATATATATGAATGACATTATATGTTACATATATTTGGAAACATACTTTTCTTCCACTTAATAGCTCATGAGCATCCTTCTGTCAATGACTTTTGTTTATTATTATTTCTAAAGGCTAACTAGCTTTCCTTCACATAAATGCACCATCATTTATTTAATCCTTCTCCTATTCTTGAACATAAAAGTTATTTCCTTTGGGAAAAAAAAAAACTGCTGGAACACTCTGGTGTATAGGTCTTTGGGCATGTGTCTATATCTCCTCTACAAGATAAATATCTCCAGGTGAAGACCTGGGTAAAGGAGGCATACTCTTAGATTTTCCCACAGTGGAAGTCTCCCAGCAGCACATGGGTGTCCTCACTGCCCCACCCTATACAACATAAAATATTAATGTTTTTAATCTTTAAAAATTGAATAGAGGAAAATGCATTTGATTTATTATTAGACCCATATCTTCTGACTCCAGAGAGCCTTCCAATACCCTTTATTTCCATAATATAATATTCTTAGCGCTTTATTATGAATTTATCTTTTAGAGTTAAAACAAACTTTTTCCATGGTTTCACTGGAAATACTTTTTAACCAAATAAGTCTTGTATTTTGCCTTGATTAAAGCACCATTTTAAAACTGTAGTCCCTTAATACCCATTCTCTGAAACTCACGTGGACTATATTGTCTTGAAACATTTTATTTTTAAAAGCAGGGTTTTCTTTGAGACTGTTTTATCAGTGGTGAAGAAAATATAGTCCCACAGAGATAGTTTAGCCATAATGATATTCTGAGTGTCTACTGGGGTCAAACTGACTGGATTAAATTCTTTCCATTTTCTATTTTTACTTTACCTTCAGTCAAGGAAAGGGAGGGAAAGCCATTAATCTCATATTACCTTGAGGGCCACACTTCAATACCACTTTGTCTAAATATAGTTGCATTCCTTCCTCTTTAAAATGTTTGTTTATAGCAGCTAAAAAGTGGCTATAAAATGCTAATGGTTGCATGATGAAATATAGACACCAAAATAATTAGTTGCTTTCTAATTTAGACTTTGTAATGGAGACCAAAGGAAATGTACACTAAATCTATTTTAAGGTAAAGTCAAGTGTGACAAATACTATTTCCTGAGCCACCTGCATGTTTCAATTTCTTGTTCAGCAAAATCTCACGCAAAAGATAATAAGGGGACCCTGTTTAAGCCTCTGGTAATTAAATGCCCTAACTACTAAATATAATTAATCCAGTTCCTTAAATCAAATAATAAAAGAACAAGTTTGTCATATAAAATAACATTATGTAAATTAGAAATTTGTGCTTATGCCGCTGGTTTATATATATATATATATATATACTTATTTATTTTTTATTTTTTAAAGCAAACTGAAAAGTGCAAAGAAGAAGTAGGTATTACTCCAAACCTTTACTTCCCCATGCCCAAAAGTAACGATTTGGTATAAACACTAATCCAGGCCTTTTTCTCTGTAACCATATGAATGCAAAATATAAATATGCTATAAAACAGAAGCATCTGGTAGTGCGAAAGAGCAAAATAAAGACATGTTGTACTTTGGGTTCTTCCAAAAGCCAACCATGAGGTAAGAACTTAGATTCAGGTAATTTATATGGGACTTGATCCCAGGAGCATAAGTGAGGGAGAAGAGAAAGTGATCCAGAGAAGGGAAAAACTCAATAAAGGGTGCTTTCAAGAATGGGCTCTTTGGGAGGATACCTGGAACTCAGTCTGGCTAGAAAGCCTTTTAGGTGTTAAAGAACTGTGTAGAATGCACATCAGAATTAGCCCACTGATATACGGGGAAGCTGAGATATTTATTCACTGACTTTTGTTCCTCACTGACAAGAGTTCCTCACTGACTTGAGGTTTGCTTCTGGGGGTATTAAATTCCAGGCAACTTAAGGATGGTTGCATCATGGGTTCATCAAGCTCCATCAAGAAGCACTCAAACAAGCTGTCAGGCAGGGAAACAAAGGCATGTGGGCACAAGGTGGGAAGAGGTCATTGTGCACAGAAACTGTCCACTGCAAATGAAAGTGGGTCAAGGGAATATTGGGCAAGGAATTTGATCTGAGTAGGAAAGTCACTGAAGGATTCTCTGAGGGAGATACATTGAAAAAATGTTAAGGACATTCATTTTATACTAAAAACAATGGGAATTCATTCATTTTTTTAGCAGAGGGTTGAAATGATCAAATATGTAATTTTATGTGTGTGTGCTTATTGTCTGCTTGTTGTCTGCTTGTTGTTTTTTCTCATCCGCTCATTGTTTTTGCTCATAGTCTGATCAATGTTTGTTTCTTTAGAAGGCACCAGGAATCAAACCTGGGACCTCCCACGTGGGAGGCAGGCACTCAACTGCTTGAGTCACATCTGTTCCCCAGATATGTATTTTGAAAACATTAATCTGATTGCATATTGGACATCCTATAGAGTCAAAGCCAATGAGGTTATGCCCCTTAAAGTTTAGGACAGTAGTCCCAACTGGATGTGACTAAATGCTTGGAATGATGGCATGTAGTGCTTACAAAGCTATAAAGTAAGCAAATTTTTGGACTTTCTCTATCATTCTTATATGCCCTCCCATTATTTTGGTAGGCTTTACAATTTGTTCAATTAATTCATCTTGCCCTTAGCTACCCATTCATTTAGTGAGCAAGGATTTATTGAGCAATTACTATGGACCAGGTACTATTTTGTATACTAGGTATCCAACGGTCAATGAAGCAGCCATATTCTATGCTCTCATGAGGTCTGATAAATATCATAGAGTTAGAAAGCTAAGCGCTGAGTGATGTGATGTGACAAAATGAGACTGAATGACTACCATTAGTTTGGGTGGTCAGAAATGGCCCCTCTGAAGAGACAGTACATAAGATGAGATTTTATGGATAAAAGGGAGGTTGTCATTTAGGAATCAGGTAGAAGAATATTCCATATAGCTCAGCCACCCTAACAGGAACGCATTTGTGGGCTCAAGTACCTGAGAGAAGTAGTGATGTGGCTAAAGGGAAAGAGAAGTGGAAGATCAAGTTAAAGATAGGGGTATACTCAGGGACCAGAACACATAAGACTTTGTAAGTTAGAGGAAGAAACCTGGTAATAAATAGGTATAATAGTAAGACATTGGGGAGTTTTAAATAAGTTAGGGGCAAAATCCAGTTTATGTTTTAAAAAGATTGCTCTGGCTGCTGTTTAAACAAAGTGTTATAGTGAAGATAGAAGGAAACAAGGAAACCAGTTTGGAGGCTACTGCTATTATCCAGATAAAAGAGATGGTGAAAAGGTCTTTTTAATATATTTAATATGGAGGTAGAGTGTGGGAGCTCAGGGCCCCATGATGCCCCCTCCTCTTAAATGAAACACAGTGGGAAGCATGCAGCTGCCAGCATAACCTGGATACTCTCTAGTTAAAAAGTAACAAGCCTCCCTGGAAGAAATAATGTACAGATGGTACTGCAAACTTCAATCCTCTCAAGGCTGTATACTCCCTTCCTTCAATAATATCACCAAACATCCCATTTGTGTGCTTCATGTAACTCTTGCAGAAACTGTTCTCATAGCTTATGGAATATCTTTGTTCTGAAACCCATTATATTACACCACATTTTCCTGTCTCTTTGTGGAGCGCTATCTTCATTTTTCATCGTGATGCCATCGAAGAGCCTCTTCTGTTCATAAGTCCGGAATAAAGCTCATGCCTAACCATTTGCCAAGCACGTTCTTTGGTCTTACAGCTGCCCCAACCCATGCCCTTAAAAGTTGGGTTGAAACAATTGGCGAGCCACAGTCAGGAGACCGAGGGACTACTGGCAGTGGTGGGCATGAGCTCTGGGAAGGGAGAATCCACGGGAGAAATCCTGAGTTGGCCTATAGCATCCATATAGAGAAGGGTGGTTGCCTTCCTGGACGCATGGGGACCAGATGAGTGGGGACTACTGAGAGAATATGGGGTTGTCCATTTGCTTGACTGTTGTGAAGCTCCGCATGAGTACAGGGATGCCCTGAAAATGCTGATGGGAGTAGAATGTGTGCTGCAAGAACAAAACATTTAAAGTTTGGTAAAGATAGCAGGCACTCTACCACAGCAGGTGGCTGGCCATTGCTATGGACTGTATGGTTAGCTACAGCAGACTATCTTCCGAGGAAGACAAAGTAATCTGCCATTTGAGGGAAGAGTTACAACTAGAAAGGGATTTGCAGACTTCCACCTCCATCTTAGTGATAAGTCTCTCTGAGCAACTAAATAAAAAAGGTTAGGATCTTAAGACCTGGAATCCCTGCCAAGAAAGAGACAGTGATTCAGATGTAGAAATTACAGAAAAATCTTTAAATTATGTTAAACTGCTTGTGCAAAGGAGGGTTAAATCACAGATACAACATCTCATACAAGCAGATGTACTAAATGGGGCACTTGTCAGTGAAACCATGCTTGTAAGAATGGAGATGTAACAGATAGGGAAAACATTCCAGCAGCAACTCCACGAACCTCTTGCCACCTGGACAGTGTGACTGTGGCTAGTGGGGGTTGATGGAATTAGTTTAACTGCTGGAGAAGTAGAAAAACTTAGCAATATTAATGTTCTCTGTTCTGTTTCCATGTTAATTCTAATTGGACAAGGATAGCCACATTGATAACATTAGTGCTGTTAAAGTTTAGTAACTTTTAAACTGGACAACTCTATGAAAGTGAAAGAGAAGAAAAAATAGAAAAATGCTGGCTGCTTTTTACGACTGCAATTCAATCACGGCTTAGCCCCGGTAGCAAACAGCCTTCCCTGCCAATTTGCCTCCAGAAAACTGTTTCAGAAATGTGTCCTTGTAAATGTTTCATATTGTAGCTCACTGAAATACTGATAAATAATAAACTAAAGATCCCTATGAGCTATCAATGTTCTAGTATTGCATGCTACCAGGTATTTGAAATGCAAAAGAGTTATGTTTGCATGTAGCCAAATTGAATCATTATTCTGACAAGCTTGTTTAGTGTTAATGGTAATTGTATGTTGTAGGAGGTTTTCTTGGGGACAGTTTCTAAAATCATTTTGGTAACATAAGTATGTAAGGTATATAGACTGTGTTGTTTTGTTTTTATTATGGAGAAGGAAAGTAATTTTTTCCTAAGATGAAATGACTGGTTATTAAGAAAGATTAAAATGTGGGACAAAAGCTGAATGAATACAGAAAGTGCAGAAGTTTGTGGAAAGGAATTTTTGTAGTCAACTTTATGTAAGATTTGATGGGTCTATCTATAAAGTTTTAAAATGCTTACTATCAAATAGTATACTGATGAAAAACTAAATTTTTGTTTTTTCTCTGTTAAAGTGGCAAAGTTTCTTAAATCATTAGTCTGTTTTAGAAGGTTATACTGAGTTTCCTCCTGACTAATCCGTATACAAAACAGAAAGACTGCTTTATCAAAATAGTTTCTTGTACTTTAACCTTATTGTGTCCTTGGTGGTTTGAGAAAACAAGTCTTCTCACTTTTGAAAGAACATAATGTTCAAACCTAACAACTTTTAACATTTTGCTTTCTCAAACTCAATTCTAAAAGGTATCTTTTTATTTCATACTATTGCAAAAGATTTGTTCTTTCACTTTGAAAAAAGTAAAGTAATAAAATAGTTAAGTTCATTTAATATAAGTTAAATGGAAATTGAAAGTGTACAAAAATTAAAAGGGATTTTTTAGCCTTCTGTTAATCAAAGTTGTATGGGTAAATGTTTATATAAATATTTAAAGATTGTATAACATTCACAGAGATATAGTAATGCTTTCTGCATAATATTAGATAGCAATATAATGTTGTTAGTCATGGTTGTAATTATTTTTTAAATGTTATATGTCACAGAAACAACCTTTCCATGTATGAATCAAGAAGCAGATGCTCTGGCTCTTATTCGGCTGATTTGTCCCACCTCCACTGAAGAAGCAGCCCTATGGCTACATAAAAATGTGGCCCTCAGGGGGCTGCCATGGGGTGGCGCATTAACTGTAGATTATCAAAAATTAAATAAAGTAACACTACCACTTTATGCAGCAGTCCCAAACACTGCTGGTTTATCGCAAGAAATTAGTACCCCGTTATATCCCTATCACTTTCTTTTAGATCTTGCTAATGCTTTCTTTAGTATCTTTTTAGACAATTCAAGCCAGCCTGCATTCACCTTCACATGGAAGGGCCAACAATGAACTTTTACAGTGCTTACCCAAGGCTATATGCACAGCCCAACCATCTGTCACAGCCTGGTGTCAAAGTATCTGGCCAAGTGGAAGAAACCTGCAGCTGTAACCCTATGCCATTATATTGATGATATTATGTTAACCAGTAACTCTCTTTCAGAATTAAAAGAAGCATTAGAGACAACAGTATCTCATCTTGAAAGCTGGGGACAGGCAATCAATCAAGGCAAGCTGCAAGGTCCTGGCTGCTCTATCAAATTTTGGGGTGTTGTTTGATCAGGTAAGATAAAAACTATACCCTCTGCTGTACCCTACAAAATACAATGTTTTCCCACACCACAAACTCCAAAACAATTGATGGTCCTTCTGGGATTGTTGGGGTCCTGGAGACTATTCATCCCTCATTTAACTCAGATATTAAAACCATAGTATGTGTTAATCAGGAAAGATCGTGCATAGAATAGGAGGACTCCCAGCAGGCTGCTTTTAAAGAAGCAAGAGGGCAATAGCACAGGCTCAAGCACTAACGGGGGTGGACCCTGACCTACCCTGTGCATTGGATGTGGCCAGTACCAATACTGGCTTTGGGTGGGGTTTGTGACAAAGGCAACATTCTAATCGAGTTCCCCTTGGGTTATGGTCACAATTGTGGAAAGGGGCTGAATTATGATATAGCCCCTTAGAAAAGTGACTGTGTGTAGCATACTATGCCTTGTTGCAAGTGGAGGGCTTAACTCAAAAGTATCCGCTCACTCTGAAAACTGCCATCCCTATCCAGGGGTGGATGGTAGATACAGGGATCAAGCCTTGCTCCAGTAGTGCATGATTAAGTACCTTAACAAAGTTGAGCTTGCCTGCTACAGTGCAAAGTCTTCAATTCTAGCCCATTAAGTACCGAAATGCACGAGATCCTAGGCCCAGCATCTCAGATGGAAGATTCCTCAGCCCAAGTTACCACCCCCAAGGTGGCTGTTGAAGAGCCCACTAAAGAAGGCTCTGGAAAATGCTTGGTACATAGATGATTCAGCTATTGGACAGTCCCTGCACCAATGGCTATAGCTGTGCAGCCTAGCACTGACACTATTTGGTAGGAAACGCACCATGCAAAGCAGTCAGTGGGCTGAATTATGAGCTGTGTGGATGGTTATAGTACATGAGCTTGGAGATACATTAGCCATCTGTACTGATAGTTAGGCAGTATACAAAGGCCTTACCACCTGGATGGCAACTTGGAAACAGGAAAAATGGACTGTGGTGGGCCGCTCTCTGTAGGGGATAGATCTATGGAAAGACATCTGGGACTCCTGCCAGTGGTGACAGGTAACTATCACAGTCCTGTTCATTCCTCTAACACCCCTCCTGGGAATGTTGAAGCAGATGCCCTCGTGAAGATACAGAGTCATACCACTAAGACCCACCCAAGAAGTGGCAGAGTGGCTTCACAGGAAAAGGGGACATCATGGCTACCAGACCCTGTGGCATCTAGCCCAGAAGTCCCAGCTGCCTGTCACTTGCCAACAGCTCATGGACATCACCCATGAGTGTCCTTCATATTCACTCTGATGACCGCAGCATTACCTCACCAGATGGGACACACTGGCTGAGCACAAACTCCAGTAGCGTGATGGCAAGTGGAATACATTGGTCCCCTCTTGCTCTCAGAAGGTGCTAGCTATGCTTTCACTGCCGCACACACTGCCACAGGACTCTTGTTGGCCTTCCCAGTAAGAAAGGCCAACCAGCGGGCTAATATTCACTGCCTAGAAAAAGTAAGTGCTCTATGTGGTAACAGTGACCAAGGAATTCCATTTACTGGTCACCTCAAGTAGTATTATGCTATGGACCAGGATATTGTTTGGACTTTCCATCTACCTTATAACCCACTTCTATCACCCCTCATTTCTCTTATACTGTTAGACTAGCATGATCTGCCCCTTATTGTTCCCATAAAAATCTTCCTTTTTTCCACAGCACTCCAGCCAATACCTTTCTGCAGTGGTCTTCAGCAGTACCTCATGCCCAAAATTGGACCCAATGTTGTGTTTGCACAAACCTGCCATCCTTGGGTGCTACTGGCCTTCCTTGGACTATCATTCCTGCAAATTGGATGGTATGAAATATCTTGCTGCCATGGAAGAATATGACCCATGAACATAGTTGGAACAAGACCTTCTCAATTAAGACTGAAATCCAGCTGCCATCTTTCAATCAGACTCATAATTATATTTTTTCCATTGTAAGGGAAAAAGTGAATAATTCTAAATTTTATTAGCATATGCTGTATATGATAGTATAGGATGGTTAACAGCTAAATCTGTCACCCTAGATCACGTTGTCCCTATCTACATGGAACGACTGGAAGGAATCCATAATATGGGGTTTTTACCCCCCGAATTGTGTGATTTCACTGTCAAGCTAAAAGATGATAGCCTTTTCCAACGGCAGGCCTACCACTTCACAACTGAGGCTTATCCATCCCTTAGAAGATGGTTATGGACTTGTAGGCAAAATGGGTGGCCGTATTTGCTCTACAACTGGACTGGACGTTGTACATGAGGTAGCCCAGCCCTATGTCCCCACGACTTTACATGATTCATTACCTCATAGACCAAGTAATTGAGAAATGGCTAAAGCTAGGTATAGAGGAAAGCACACCCCCTGGTGGTTCTATCCATTAGCGCTTTTGTGCCAGGTGTTGCTGCAACTGTCACTGAAAAAATATATAACTGCTTTAGCTAATCACACCACTTAAACCCTTAATGATTCTAAGGTAGCTATTTCCTTGCTGAATGACGATGAAACTACTGAATTGAGTAAGGTAGTTTTACAAAATAAGGTGGCTTTAAATTGTCTTACGGTGGCACAAGGTGGGACCTGTGATATATTTCTGATCACTACCATATTATTTCAAAAGCTCTAAATCATATGCAAGAGCACATGCAATACATTGATAAATTAGCTACTGACCCCTTATCTGACTGGTTTAATTCCCTTTCTTGGTCCTGGCAACATGTCTTCACAGGTCTATCAGCTTTTGGTAGAGGACTCTTATTATTCTGTTGTCTGTTATACTGTTGCTGTGGAATGTGGATGCAATGCATGTGCTATGGTTAATGCTGGCTACTGTGTGTGGGTGGATTGTGGGAGCCCAGGGCCCTGAGATGTCCCCCTCCCTTAAATGAAACACAGCCTGAAATATGTAGCCTCCAGCATAACCTGGACACTCACTAGTTAAAAAGTAACGGGCCTCCCCAGAGGAAAAGAATGTACAGATGGTACTGTAAACTTTAATCCTCTCAAGGCTGTATACTCTCTTCCTGAGATAACATCACCAAACACCCCATTTGTGCACTTCATGTAATTCTTGCAGAAACTCTGTTCTTATACCCTACGGAATGTCTGTTCTGAAACCTCTTATATCACCCCTCATTTCTCATCTCTTTGCAGAGCGTTATCTTCGTTCTTCAACTGGCCACCATCAAAGAGCCTCTCTTGTTCGTAAGTCCTGATAAACCTCCTGTCTAACCATTTACCTGGTAAGTTCCTTGGTCTTATGGCTGCCCCAAATCATGTGCTTCAAAGTTGGGTTGAAACTTAGAGTCAATAAGATATATTGAAGAAATGATGATGGAAAGAGGGGAATAAAAGATGACACCTAGATTTTAGGCTTCAGTAACACAAATGGTGACATAGACTGAGATGGGGCATACTAAGGAAGGAGCGGGATTAGGATTGGGAAATCAAGTGTTCCATGTAAATTTTGACAACTCACTAGATACCTATTTAGAAAATCCAAGTTAGGTGTTTTTGAAAAAGGTCAGGGCTGGAGATGGATATATGTGTCATGGCACAAAGATAGCAGTTAAAGCCAAAGGACCTATGATCTTCAGAAGAGAAAATGACTTGGGGGCAGAGAAGAAGGAGCCTGGGAAGAAAACTGCAAAGGAGCAGTTGATGGTGTTAGAGAAAATTGGGAGTACGGTATTACAAAAGCCACAAGAAGAAATATTCTTAAAGATTCTCATCATCTGTGTCTCATGCTTTAAATCAAGGAAGGTAAGAACAATGGAAAACTAATAGTGAACAACCCTCCCTAATGGCACCTTCCCCACAAATTCCTCATACTTCAGATATGTGGTGATACAAGTTCCACTAAATTACCAGCTTTGTGAAATATTCTCTTTAAATCCTTTGGTTTGACTAGTTAAGTAACCCACTAGGTAAAACCATGAACCATGAAAAGTGGAACAATAAAGCAGGAAAATTTGGATTGAACGAATGTTTTGCTTAATCAATCACTATTATTCCTTTGTCCTCTCCTCTAGACTGCTTTCAGCATGAAATATCCTTCAGTAAATAAACCTTTAACAAAAGTAGATTTTCTAAAATCCTCAATTATCATTTTTGCTCTGAAATTTAGAATAATGCCAAGGCCTTCCTCAGATTTCAAGTCTGTAACTTCTTTTGTTGTTTTTTTTTTGTTTGTTTGTTTTTTCAGGCTTCAGGGCTACTTCTTATTTTCCATTGTACCCTATGGATGAATAAAATGAACAACAGCAATGTCACATGGTGTGATAATTTGAAGTTCTTTTATGAATCCCAACAAAAGAAATATTATGTTTTTGAACTAATCTATTCTTGTGGGTGTGTGTCCCTTTTGATTGGAATATGTCAGTGAGGCATGACTCAGGTTGAGTCTCTGCCACATTGCTGGACCTGATATAAACAGAGGTAGAAAGGGAGACACACACAAAAAAAGGGAGCCACCATATTATATGGATCCTGTCATGTGAAAGAGAGGACTGCAGGAAAACAGAAGCCCCAAGAGCCTCAAGGAGCTGAGACCCAGGGAAAGATGAGCCATAAGTCTGGTAGCACACAGCTGAATTTGGGGAGAAAGTGGTGCAGCCAAGACTGATAGAGGATGCCTAGACAGAGACAAGCCCTATTCCTGGCTACCCATAGCTGAGCTCTGGGAGATGGTAGATTCTGGAGGGGAAGGCAGAGACCTCTGCAGAGATCAATGGCCATCTTGCCTCACCATGTGGCCAGATAATAGGATCAATAGTAGCTGACTTTGGTTAGAAAGCACCTCTGATGGTGCCTTGATTTGGACATCTCACTGCTTCAGACCTGTAAGCTTTTATCTTCTAATAAATCCCCTTTATAAAAGCCAACACATTCCTGGTACTTTGCATCGGCAGCCTTGTGGCAAACTAAACCACATAGGATGGACAGAAAGACCTAGAAACACTCTATTATAAGGAACTTGCATTGCACATGAAGCGGTACAGTGTTATTTGAAAGTCGATTTAGATTCATTAAAAATGTATATTGTAAACTGTGGGGTAACTACTAAAAAACATTTTAAAATAAGTATAATTTATATGCTAAGAGAAGAGATAAAAGGGATAATATAAAATGCTCAATTAAAAAAAAGAGAAGGGAGAAAATGGGGAGAGAAAAGAGAAAATGTGACAAATAAACTGTAACAAATATCCAACTAAATAAAAAATCTCTTTATATGTCAATATAAATAATCCCATCAATTAAGAGACAGTTCTTCAGATTGTATATAAAAAAGCAAGATTCAGCTATATAGTATCTACCAAGAAATCACTTTAATATAAAGTCAGAGATAGGTTACAATACAGGAATGGCGCAAGATGTGCCATGTTAACACTATTAAAAATAAAGTTGGTGTTGATGTATTAATTTCAGACAAAGCTGACTTCAGAACAAGGATTATTAGGGATAAAGAAGGGCATTGCACAATAATAAAGGGGGTCAACTCTCCAAGTAGACATAGCAATCCCAAACATGTATTCACCTAATAACATAAATATCAAAACACATGAGGCAATAACTGATAGAGCTGAAAGGAGAAATAGACAAATCCACTATTAAAGTTAGAGACTTCAAAACCCTCCTGCCAGTAATTGATAAATAAAGCAGGACAAAAAATTGTAAGACTATATGTGACTTAAACAACACTATCAATCTACTGGATCAAATTGATATTTACAGAATATG
Source organism: Chaetophractus vellerosus (assembly GCA_004027955.1). Taxonomy (NCBI): domain Eukaryota; kingdom Metazoa; phylum Chordata; class Mammalia; order Cingulata; family Chlamyphoridae; genus Chaetophractus; species Chaetophractus vellerosus. Next base: position 13,844 of record PVKH010002000.1, read on the forward strand.
CCATCAAACAACAGCAATTACACATTCTTTAACAGTATATGTGGAACATTAACAAAGATAGACCAAATTTTAAGTTGCAAAACACATTTTACTAAATTTAAAAGAATGGAAATCATACAAAGTATGTTCTCAGACCCCAATAGAATTAAACTAGAATTTAAGAATAGAAAGCTGAAAAATCCCCAAATCTTTTGAGATTAGGTAACATACTTCTAATTAACACTGTGTCAATGAAGAAGTCTCAAGAGAACTTTAAAAATACTTTGAATTCAATGAAAATGAATATACAACTTATCAAAATGCGTAGGATGCAATGAAAGCAGTACTTAGAATGAAATTTATGACATTAAATATTGGAAAATAAGAAAGATCTACAATCAATAACCTAAGCTTCCACATTAAGTAACTAGAGAAAAAGAGCAAATTAAACATAAAATAATCTGAAGAAAATTAATATAAAAATTAAAACAGAAATCAATGAAATTGTAATTAGGAGAATGAAAGAGAAAATTAACAAAACCAAAAGCTGGCTCTTTGAAAAGATCAATAAGACAAATAAACCTCTAGTCAGGCTAATTAAAAATTAAGAAGGGAAACATAACACTATGAGAAATGAAGGGGTCATCATTACTGAGTTTATGAAATTTAAAAGATATATAAAGGAATACTATGAACAAACGTATGCCCACAAATTTGATAAGTTACATGAAATGGACCAATTCCTTATGAGATACAAACTAACAAAAATAACAAACTCACACAATAAGAAACAGATTCTTTTAAGAGGCCTGCGTTTATTCTATGGAAGAAATTGAATAAATTGAATCAATAATTAGTAATCTAAAAAAGAAAGTAAAAGGTCCAGATGGTTCCAGTGGTGAATTTTACTAAATATTTAAGGAAAAAAATATACCAATTCTACACAGAAAATAGAAGCATTCTATAAGGACAACATACCAAAATCAGACTATGACATTACCAGAAAAGAAACCACAAAGTTAAATCTCTCATGAATATGGATGCAAACTCCCTCAATAAAATATTCGCAAATTAAAACCAACAATATATAAAAGGAGATATACTCCATGACCAAGATTTAGTCAAGATATGCAAGACTGGTTTAACACTTGAAAATCTATCAATGTAATTGTATTAGTCAGCCAAAGGGATGCTGAAGCAAAGTACCAGAAATCTATTGGCTTTTATAACAAGGTATTTATTTGGAAGTAGAAGCTTATAGTCACAAGGCCATAAAGTGTAAGTTACTTCCCTCACCAAAGTCTGCTGACATGTGTTGGAGCAAGATGGCTGCTGGACTCTGTGAGGGTTCAGTCTTCCTCTTTCTCCTAAGGCTCCGTAGTCTCAGCTCCTTCCTTTCTCAGCTGTAGGTTAGCAAAAGGCTTATCTCTCTCCCCTGGGCTCATTTCTCTCTGGGCTCAGCTGCTTTGCTCTCTCCACAAGGCCAGCTGTAAACTATCAGGCGAATGGCTCGTCTCTCTTCCTGGGGCCTCTGCCGTGTCTAATGGAGCCTTCTCTCTTTCCTCACATATCTGCTTCTCTGTGTGTTTACTCTCCGGGGCTCCAGCAACAAAAACTCCAACTCTCCATTTCTTTCCTCTGCTGTGTCGTTTTCTCAACGTCCTACTGACATGGCCCAATTTAATTAAGTAAAAGTGAAATCTCTGAAGTTAATACAATCTAATACGCCCGAGGAATTGACCAGTTTATGAACATAATCCAGTATCTATTTTTGAAATTCATAAACAATGCCGAACTGCTACAGTAATCCATCATATTAACAGGCTAAAGAAGAAAAATCACATGATCGTATTAAGTGATGCATAAAAATCATTTAATAATGCCCAACAACCACTCTTGATTTTTAAAAAGAATCTCTTAAAACAAAGAACAAAAGAGAACTTTCTTGACTTGATTGAAACATCTATAAAAAGAAAAAAAAAACCCTATAGTTAACATTATACTTAAAGATGAAAGACTGGATAATTTTCCCTGAAAATATCACCATTCCTATTCAGCATTGTAATAGAAGTTCTAGTCCATGGAAGGGTTGGATTCCATTTTAGATGTTTGATGAGAGGTTTTAATTTATACATTTATAGTGATAATTATGAATAACCCTGTAAGATATTGAACTGCTTTTTAAGCAAAAGACAATAAGTAGTATTCAGTGGAATTTTGTTGTTGTTAAAAATGCAGTATTAACTCTTTCCTTCTAATGATATAGTGTTTGATATTCCAGTTCTTTGAAAACTGACAGTCCCTACATATGTTAATATTCTACTAGCCATAGACTTTCAACCAGGGGCCTTACTTATATCTTGTAGAAATGTAGAGAACATAATCCAGAACAAGCACATTCTGGCATTAGCCTAGTGTTTCACTCACCTATTTAAGGCAGGGGCAGCCTCTCAGGTCAACATATAATGAAATCTCTCTGCACCTTACGGCCATGGTGAAATGTATTAGAAAAGACAGGCTTGAAGCTTTCCTTGTCTGGTTGGTTGGTTGGGTTTTCTTAATGGTACTCGTTAATGTTTATATAATTTCAAAGGCGTGTTTTTAGACTTGGTTTTCACAGAAGCATACTATTGATATGAAATCCAGAAATCTTTGATAGAAAGGATTTTATAAATTCATATCTAGTTATTTTTAAAATGCCCACTTTACATTATCCTCAGTTTGGAATTTTCCAGTGATCTAAAAATAATCTGAATTTTCATATTTCTGCAAGTGGAGGAAGTCATTTGAGTGGCTTCCCAAGAAGTACTAATCAAGAGATCTGGTTGCTCTGCTTGCTCTATAGGCAATGTTTAACTAAGTAGGTCACCACTGAGTGTGAAAGGAGACACTGTTAATAATAGCAACAGAAAAATGTGTATAAATTAGGAATGTCTCAGGCATGCTAAGACGCATGGTCACCGTATCTAAAGATAATGACAAAATTTACACAAATCCAATTTTGCATACTAATAGAAGGACCCGAAGAATATCTAAGTCAAGTTCTTAACTCTGAGAATATTGCTGTCTGGATTACTGGTGATGTCTGTTATACGGGAGCTAAGAATCCACTGAAAATATCACACAGAAGATGAATCTTAAAATATAACTTAAAAATACCTCAGAACACTCTTTAAATAAGACAATTCTACTAGCCATTAATTAAATTATTCAAATACAAATAAATAGAAAGGTTAGTGATTCTTCAATGTTATGATTCGCATTCCTAATTGTATACTAATGTTAACTTATAGGTGAGAATATTATTATTTTCCTTTCTAATTCATATGATAGTAGAAGAGAAAGGAAACATTTTCCATCCTGAATAAAAATTTATATTGAAGTGTATTTCTAACCATTATGTAAAATGGTTTTCTCTACCCTTGTGACAGACATAAAAGACTTTTGTACTTAGTCAGAAGATGTTTAATAAAAATTTGGCATCATTTTAAGCCATCAAGTGCCTTTGAGTTTTATATGCTTTTTATTTATAGTGGCAACTATATGCTTGGTTTGAATTATGATATTACCAAATTAGATCATGCAAGCCAATTGTTGAAATACCTAGTAGATACAAACACAGATCATTTTTCTAAAAATAAATTGTTGCTTCTTGCATTTAATTATAATATACTTAGATGAAATGCAACTGAAGAAGTAATGATAATTTTCTATTGCAATGATGTAATTTATTTGTTCATAGAACATGTGCTTTAACTTCAGTATGGTGCTCTATCAATATTTTTATATATTTCTCAAGAAAAATTGTTATATCAATTAAATATCATAGTTCCATGGTGATCAAATATAAAACATATTGTATCTCTTATTTATGGTCATTTTAAACAAGTCATATATTTTTTTGGTTATTACTAGGGAGGAAGGGAATTATTATTTTTCTCTTCCAGGCTAAGAAAATATTTTTAATAATGAAATACAGGGAGAAAATAAAAATAAGGAACTAAAAATTTTAGAAATAGCATTAATTTGTTGAATTTGAATTAAATTTACAGGAAAAGCTATTGAAATGATTTTACAATATTATTTCCAACATATATTACATTCTTCCTGGATACAAAAGATCTAGTTTACTTTGGGAAATAAAAAAGAAGGCAATAGAGAAGCCCAAAGGCCAATATAAGTAACCATGATCCAACAGATTAGCTGCATTTTTAGAAAAGGAGAGCTAAGTTGAATGCTCATATTCTTTGTAACAAGTTGATATTGTCTTTAATTCATGAAACTGCATCTACTTATCATTGGCTTACCCATTTCTTTCCTTTCTTGAAACATCTTAGATTTCTGTCTAATACCAGTGCACCAATAGAAGAAACATAACAGAGTAAAAAAAATATATAGATATAGATATAGATATAGGTATTTTCAATAGAAAAGGAGGAAGCATTTGAAAGTAACTGCTGGGTCCACAGACAATTCATTTGCAGAGGTGTTGTGGGTGTTCTAGATCAGTGCATCCAATTTTTAGAAGCTGGTGATCAAGTTTCAAAAAGTAATGGGGTGTTTGCATGCCCTGAATCCTTAAGGTTGGAAAGTATTTACCCTATTTATTCTCTTTCAGGAAAACAAAACAAAACACACACACACACACACACACACACACACACACACACACACCAATGCCTCATCAAGGTCACGGGAAGGAAGATCCAAATTTCTGTTTTTCTTGTCATGCAGAGGTTTTGAATGGGTAAATTCTTACTCACATGCATAAGCCCGTGAAACCTTTGAGAGTATGTATGGCCAGAGAACTCAATCTGAGACATGAGCAATCCTGAGGGACAACGTACTTAGTGGGTCAAATCGTATATCAAGAAAAATTGTTATGTTTACTTGGCAAGAGAAATGCTTTTGCTTATAACAGAATTTATCTACTAGGTGGGAAGGCATCATGGAATTGTAGGTCTACCCTGATCCTTTTTAATTCTAATTATAGGATGATTATGGGATGCAAATTTATCTTTGCTTACCTTTACCAGCACATGATCATTCCTTATAGATATGGCCTTGGAAAGACATTTATTGTTTTAGTTGTGTAAGAGGTTAATGGTTATTCCAGGCAGCAGACCTAAATATTTTTAATTAATAAAAGTAAAAAATCCCTCTATCCTAATTGTTTTGCATTCCTCAGAACTTGGTGAATCTAAGTTGTCATTTTCTATCTATTCTATAGTTCCTTTCTCATTAATATAGAAAAAGTAGATTGTAAATTAACTTTCTTTAGTTGTTTGCAGTGAGTGTTGACTGATAGTTAAAGAGAAAACCAATTCAAACCTCAAAATTACTATGTTCGTTTACATTGTCACTCTTTCAGGAAATGAGGGAAGCAGGCATCTGAGCAAAATTTAAAAGGGCATCTTAAGTATTAGTTTCTCTTCTAAATGAAATTAAACCACAGAAGGTGAATAGTGGCAGAGTACAGATGAAATATCATCTTATTATGGATGTTTTTCTTAAATTCACAGTCTTCTACAATTAGTATGACCTAGTTAGGAAAATTCATGGCAAAATAGTTGTAAGGGACTGGCTCGATAGCCCAGTGGATAGGGCACCGGCATACCACATGGGAGGCCCCAGGTTCAGTTCCCGGGGACCTCTCCTAGCGGGCAGACCGCCTTGAGAATGGCAAGCCGCCATGGGAGGGCCAGAGCCGCCGTGGGCAGGGCAAAAAACTGCCACGGACAGGGCAAAAGCTGCCACGGGCAGGGCAGGTAGCACGTGAATGGAGCACAGCCAGCCACCCGCGAACTGAAAGCCGGCCGTGAATGGAAGCAGAAGCCGCCCACAAGCGGGGAAATCCGCGCCTGCGCAGGGACCACTCTCGGCACGTCACCGTAGCGGGGGGAAGGGGAGATATGTAATAAAATAAATAAATCTTTAAAAAAAAAATAGTTGTAAACACATACTTAGGACAAGTATATTTGCCTAAAACTATATTTAAAAAATTTTAGTCCTATGTCAGAGTGCTTGGTTCTATCATTTCCCTGTACCTGGAGTCACATGATCACAGTTCAGGCCTAGCTATAGGTAGAGTCCAAGGCCAATCTGGCTCCCAGGCCAGAGGAACTTGAAAAACACAAGTCCATATGCTTGGAGTATCAAGCCAGTTTTTCTGTTTGTCTGACCTTGACTGTCCCCTCACTTTTATTTTCTTTTTAGGTCAAGTCTCAGTTTTAGCCCAATTCTTAGGCTAAATTCATTGAATGTCTATTTTATTTCTGTCTCAGTTCTTTGTCTAGCAGCTTGCCTGAGTCTTTGTTTTACTTTTAATGCCCATTTTCCTAGAAAATGAAGTTCTCCCCATAAACTCAGGTTAATGACTGGTGTCCTTCATCTACCAGAGAACCTTGGAGAGACTGCTTGTATCTGTGACTGTCCCATCCTTCTGGATTCCCATTATTGTGTGCTCCTTCCTGCCCAACAACACCCTGTATGCATTTTAAACATATTCCAATTGTCCATTGCTAGAATTTAGAAATCATACTATGATTTCTGAAACAGAATTCCTAATTAGCACCTATAGTCATATGCACTCATCCATCTGACCAACCCTTTATTCATCCATCCCTTGATCAAACATATTAAAATACATCTATGTGGAAAGAATTTTGCAGGAGAATTAGGTGGGTAAACTTGTGGGTGAGCAGAGATATTGTAGGGTGACTGTAGGTGTCTTCTTAAATATTTTCAAGGATGGCAGCACCATTAAAAAATGGGCAAGAAGAGAAATTGATTTGGACTATGGAGAGTTTAAATGCCTCCAGATCAATGTTACTCAAAGTATTATCCATGAACCAGGGACACTGGCATAACTAGGAGCTTGTTTGAATTGCAGAATCTCAAGGTTTCTCGCCCTACCCCTTAATCAAAATCTCAGTTTCAATAAGACCCCCATATGGTTCCTTTATGCACAAGAAAGTTTGAGAAGCACTGTTTTTTTCTAAGCCATTAATTTGAGGTGCTCAATAAACATCTTAAAATGGTTTCAAAGTCTGGAGATAAGAATTTGGGACTCATTACCACATGGTGGTAATTCAAGAACAAAGTGGGTTAAACAACCCAAAGAGAATGTGTGAAGAAGAGAAGACCTGTGAAGTTGAAACTCTATGGTTTAGTTCTTCCATCTGTCCTTGAAGCTTATTCCCTTATAAATGGAAAGGAAGAGTTACTCAAGGTCATACAGTCAAAAATGATGTAGAAAGTTGAGGCTCATATGACAAGGAGATAGGCACCGAATCTGGCTGGAATCAAATTCAGTGTGAGGAAGAGAACCAAGGGCACACAATCTAAACATAGCTGAGTGTGCTGTACAAAAAGTGCTTTCTATGGGAGGTGGTAGGAGAAGGGTATATTGGCAACTTTCTCTGTAGCCAGACATTGTGGACATCATTAGGCTGGTCTAAAGTAAAGGACCTGGATTTAAATGGATATTTCACTTATTTTTACTTCCTCTTCAGGTGCCTTTCAATTGTATTTAATATAATAAAATTACAATTAATTTAATTATTTATTTATTCTCTTTTTGAGTGAATGTCTCTGCTATTTAAGAACTCTGTGACTTTGGATGTGTTTCTTAACATCTTTAGGCTTCAGTTTCTTCATTTGCAAAGTAGGCATAATAAAAGTCCACACTGAAGGAGGCTGGAAGAATTACATGAAGTAAGGCCTGCAAAGCTCTCAGCTCAGTGTCTGGCACACAGTAAACAAGTGCCTGATCATATCTATCAATGTCACTAAAATTGCTTTTACAGTGTAAAATTAATATTATTTCCATCTGACTATTTTCACTTCTAATTAAATCAAAGTACATTTCTTATATTAACACAAATACAGCGTTTTCTTATACTTTGAAAAAATTTGAAAGAAGTCTTATTTTTTAATAAAATTCAAAAGGAGACTATTTATTTAAATGTTTTGGCTTTGTGGGAAATAGGCTTAGAAAAGTCAAGCCTTTTCTTCATTATTAATCAGGTCAACACAGAGACATTCAGCACCAATATCTTCATCTACCTAATCCTAGAGCTTTTCACTGACCACTTCCAAGAGGTAAGTGATTTCTGTCAACTACAGTCAATTGGAATGACAGTTTGAATATCTGAAATCAGAGCAAGGAGAAAATAAACAATTCCCACTGAGTGTAAAAATGTTCTGCTCAAAAGGATCAAGTTGGGCAGAGTTTTCTCCCATTCTGTATAGAACCTGTGGAGTCCAAGCTAGAAACGTGAAAGTTCTGTCTGCCTGAGAAATATTTCTTTCCCATGTCAAATCCCCTTTTGAAAGAATTTAATACAATTATACGATCAGGAGACAGGTTTTAACCTAAACTGTAATTGAAAAGAAATAGCCATAGATTTGTAGATTCAGAAAAATATCATCTGCATTACCAGCATGTTTGTTACGAGAGCTACTCACAGAAATAACAAGCTTCAAAATGAGGTTAATTACAGCAACGAAACAGCAGTCACATGATGGTCATAAAAACATGGTAAGAAGCAAAGCAGAATCAAACAGAAGATACATAATCCCAAAACTCAACATGACAGAGAATACCTACCCCCACCCCCAAGAAAACCCTTTATCATATAGCAAAAATCTTCCCTTAGCTTTTGCTTTCTGTTTTCCAAGCCATTCTTCTATCTTCTTTTTCTCCAAATAAAACATACACCTTTTAAGCACTCCCTCCTCTAACATCCTCCTGGCTCACAGCAGAGAGTTGGGCATCCTCTTTGCTCTCCATGGTTAATTCTTGATCTTCACAATATTCTCTTTTATGAAGATCATGGTTTCTCTTCATATAACCTCCTCTCTTATATTTAAGTCCTGTTCTTCAAGACTTTTTCTCTGTAATTTTCTATATATAACCCATATTTATTTCATTCACCTGGCATCTTCCCCTGTGATTTCAATGGCAATATGACTGCTTCTTTTACATGTGTTTTACAATTTGCCAAACCTTTTGTAACCTTGTCACCTGGTTGCTTTGCTGATTCTCAGAGAAGATTGTAGAATGGCATAGAGGCAGAAACAGGCAAACTGCTCTCCAAACCCATTTTCTCTTCTTCCCAGACTACGGCCAGATTATATTTCCCAGAGCCCCCACCCCTTGCAGTTGTTACGGCCATGTGGCTAAGCTCTGACCAATGAGATCTAAGCAGGAGTGATGCAGGCCATTTCCAGGCCAGACCCACAAAAAAGCATGATCTCTCAGGTTCTTTCCCTTCCTGACTTGAATCAGATAAGCACAGCAACCTTGGAAGTCAGTGATGAAGACAAACTACGAACAGGAGGGGGCAAATTTTCTGAATCACCAGATGGGGGAGAGTCATCACCAATCAGGAAGACCTTTTATGAATCTACATAAGCAAGAAATAAATTTCTGTCATTTTTAAGCCATTATTCCTCCAAACTCAATAGAGAAAGCAGACTGCCTCCTCTAAGTAATATATCCGCCCTAAAGTAAATCTGTTTCATATATTTTACTTTGAACTGATGTGGTCGCCAGGGATTAAGTTTAATAGAATAGATACAAAGTATGAGTGAGCAACAGAAAAAATAAAAATTATATAGGCCATTTTTAATCTTTAGCTTGCTATTTTACTTCCATGATTATCTTGTTCAGTTATCAGGTTATATAATTCATTGTGGTATTTCATATTTTATATAAGTGCTAAAAAAATCTATGTATCATGGATGTGACCTAAAGAGAGGGGAAGAGGTCAATTTAAATATTCATCTCAATTGCATCTCCTAGTGCCAGATAACTGAACCATAGTCAGAAATTTTCCAAAGCAACCAAAATATCTCCTAACAAATATTATTAAGTCATAACAATCAATGTGCTTTTTCTTTTTCTTCTTATAATAATAATATTCAAACTATAAGGGTGGATAGAACAAAACAGAATCCAGTGGGATTAGCATGCATTAAGTGCAAGTACTTTATATCCTTTTATATACCACATGTAAGTGGGAATCTTTTATTTTTATTTTTAGTGCCTAGTTCATACTTAGACCAATGACCTCACTGTCAATTGATATACTCAGTGTTTTTGATTTGTTATATAGACAGGATTCAGCTATGTCACATTTTTCCCATCTTATATTTATATAGTTGGTCTTCTGTACTCAAGTTTAGGACCTAGTATTTATTTCTATTAAATTTCATCTAATTAGATTCAGCTAAATATTGTAGTCTGCCAAGTTCCCTTTGGATTGTAATTTTGTCACCTACCTTACTAGTAAATCCTCAGTTTTCAGTCAGTTTTATATTTGGTAAATATAATTTCTTCCACTTCAATCTCTGAAAAGGAAGTTGAACAGGAGGGACAGAAGTGAGGATGGAGGATCCAGTGCCATGCCACTACAAACCACTATGCAGGCTGACATTAATTGGCATCATTTGGGGAAGGATCACCTAAATGGTTACTTTCAAACCTAACTGCTGTTGTACTTGGCCCTGTTTCCTCTATCTTGACCTTAAGAACATCATGAGAAATCTTGTTAAATTGCTTGCTGAAGGCTAGATATGTCATGCTTAATACATTTCCCAACCATCTGTTTAGTAATCCTATCAAGAAAAGAAATGAACTAATCTACTATGACTTGCTCTAAAAAAATGCATACTGATCCCTTATGATCACCTACTTCCTTCATAAGTGTTCAAAACTATCCTTTTAATAATTTACTCTAGAATCTTTCTGAGATAAAGTCAAAGTCATTGGCCTCTAGTTTGAGAGGCATGTATCTTTCTCTTTTTGAGAATAATAATTTTACTTGCTAATGGCCACAATCAAGGAGAAGATGAAGATTATTAAGCAGTGCTTAATAATAACATTCATGCAGTAAAATGAATATTTTAAGATAAAATATAAAGAATTATATCGAAAAGGAAAGCAGACAGTACATGACTATGAGAAGGAGAAAAGTAACCTAAACCTTCATAAGAAAATAATGAATGGAGAATGATGGCAAAAAAAAAAAAGAGAGAAAGAGAAGGACATACATAAAATATGAGAATGATCCCATAGAAGGAGAAGTCATACATTCTGAAGAAATGTGAAATGAAGAAATGTAAAATAACAATGCTACTTATCACGTATAGGTAAAAAAAAAAAAAAAAGTGGTAAACTGATGTGCTTTACAGACCTGTGCAGTGTTACTTGGAGGAAATTTAATGTACTCCCCCCAAAAAAACCATCAGAATGAAAGATCCAAGTTAAGAGGGTGATTCACAAAACTACTGATCACTCCCCCTCCTTGACAGTGAGACCAGAAAGGGGGCCAATTGGGTAGAATAGGGTAAGGTAATTTTAATTCGCTTCAACTCCCCCCCAACTCTATTAAAAACAATAACGAACACTTATACAGCACATCATGCTCAATAGACAGCTATGCTCTTGTCCTTCACATGATAATTCTTTAATACTCACAAAAATTTAGTGCCATTCTTATACCCATCTTGTCTACAGATAAATTGAAATTAAGAGAGATTAAGTAATTTGTTTCAAGTCAGAGAGTTAGTAGGTGGTGGAAATAGCATACTAACTTAGATATTGTTATTTCAGAGTTTAATTTCTTAACCAGTAATTTTTTAACCCAGAATCACCTCACCTGATTTTTCAGTTTGCTCCACTTAAGGGTCAGACTTAATAATAATAATAATAATAATAATAATAAAACAAAAACAAAAAACTAAAACAAAAAAAAAAGAAAAGCAAAAAAATATTTTTTTAAAATTCAGGCTTGGGTAAATATAAGTTTGGGAAAATTTTTTTCTGAACACATAGATCTAAAAATTACTGAAAGATAATCCAGAGGAGTATTATTTTGAGATGAACCTGTCTCAATTGCCTTCCATTATTTAGGACCATGAAACACAGTGTCAAGGCTTATACTAATCAAAGGCCAAAAGATAATTCCCATACCATTTAGGCACTCCAGTATCTCAAGCTCAAAGGGCCCTCCTTTCTGTTTATAAAATGGTAAAATATAATTAGTTTAAGCTCCTATGTTTGTGCACTATTCTCATGCCTAAGTGTAATAAAACATAGAATGCTTTGATAATAGAAGCCTTATCTCTTTCATTGCAAAAATGAACCGAGTCATCAAAATTATTCCAAGCCTGACATTTTTTATGCTGTTGTAATTGTTGTGTTCCAGGGGGGGGGGATTTAACTACATTGGGATATGCCCAAATGAGGTGGCCAGGGCAGATTCTCCCATCAAGTCGTTCAAACAAGTAGGTTGGGGTGAGTAGGGTCAGGGACCAATGTGGCCAATGAACTACTAGAGGGAGAATGAAGCAGGGAAATTCAAGCCAGATTCCTTAAAGGAGATAAGTGGAGAGATGATGTCTGAAAGTCCAAAAGAGAGCAGATGCCAATGTCAATTCTTTCATGACATTCTGACATAAACCTGGCTTATTGCAAAATTCTTTATAAAAGCAGTTTAGTAATCTCATAAAAGCACACAACCCTAGCCAACTGTAATGAAATTATGCATGTATTTTAGCAGTCATAGCTTTGGGTTTAGCTGATAGTGGTCAAGCCCTACTGGGTTTCTTTTTATTCTCACATGTAATCTAAAGTTTGGATATTAACCTGAAGCTCAGAACCTTCTACAGACTTTGGACCTACAAAATTGGACTGGATCAGTTTCAATAGCCATTTGTCTTTTCTGGCCAGATTCATGGTCCAACATGTTTCCTGTTGGTTGTTCAGGAAATACCAAAAACAGAGCTTTTCCTGAGATATTTGGCCATTTTGTTTCCAAAATTTTAACATGCTAAATATAGGGGTGAGGTGGTTCATAAAATGAGAAAAGAAATAACAAAATCTTTCAAAACTAGGAAAGGAACAATTATATTAAGATTCTTTTGGAGTATTGAGTAAAGAATTAAAAAAAAGAAATCAGTAGGAAGGTAAATGCTTTATGAGTAGTCCTCATTTTACACAAATTGTATGGCTTAAATCAGGTTATTATTCCCTAACACTGATGTTTAAAGGAAAATAGGACAATTATTCTCTAAAATTGAATGGTGAAATCAATCATGGGCATGTGTATGATATGTTGGATCAATTTTCTTGATTCTCTTCAATAAGCAAGATGATCATTATAAGACACTTCAAAATTGGATAAAAGTGATAATAAGATAAGATTAAATTTGCTGCCAAAATTTATATTTCCTTAAATCTTTGGTGGGAAGCCAGAGGAAGAAGCTTGAACATTTCCCCATACATGTACCATATCTATTCCTTTATCCCATCTTCTCCTAGAAAAGGGTAGAAAATTTTAAGTAAACTTGTTTCTAAACAAGCATAAACAAGGCAGTTTCCCAGCCCCCCCAAATACAAACAAAACAAAACAAAAACGGATGGCAAGGATAAGAAACCTGGGAATGCCTGGATAAAGTAAAAGGCTTTGGTTTAGACACTGTTAAACTCAACTTGGCAGTACTGTATTTGACTTGGGGCTTAGTTAAAAATCCTGCAGTGGGTGGTTCTGAAAATAAAATCCCATTTAAACCATATGGCCACTTAGCTGTGCAAAATATAAAACAATGTGCCTGGCTTTCCTCTTTCCCTCACTCCCTTTCTGAATACTTTCATTGCTAGATTCTATCTTTGGCATTTTTATTATTCAGAAGAAACAAGAGCATGCTGTATCTTTTTCTACGAATAGACATTGATAGCAAAACTTTTCAAAGCATGATGCAGTGACAGTCATAGATACATTGCCTTTTGAAAAGTAAAAAGTAAAAAAAAATGAAGTGAAGAGAGAAACTGAGAAATTAAACCAATAGTTTCATATCTCATTTTACTGTAACATTATTTTAATTTTTGAAATGGTGTTATATAGTGATACAATTTACTTAGTATTGTAGTAACTGGTATTTAAGGGTTTATAAACTATCAAAACTTTATCTAACCTACTCAATACATCTAAAATGGAAAACAGCCAAACATTAAGTGGCAACAATACAGAGCAAGAAAACAAAATCCACGTACAAATTCATACTTAATGGATATAAACTTCAAAGGCTGTGGAGTTGAATGCTAAGTACAATTAATCCGCGACACCAGGTGTAATGGTTTGAGTTTGAATTAATTATGAATTCCAAAAATATAAATTAGATTATGTTTGTAAGCTCATCTGTTCATCTGGGCATGATTAAGTTATGAGTAGGGCGTTAATTGCCATGTCAGTGAGACGTTGAGCCCCACCCCTCGGTGGGGGTGGTCTCAAGTAGAAGCAGAGATTGGAGAGAAGCAGAGAAGAGATTTGGAGAAGGAGATTTAAAAAGCAGTTCTGATGTTGGAGTGAGCCGATCGCCGGATAGGCTACAGCTGGCCTTGTGGAGAGACGCAACGCAGAGAGTCTCATAGTCTTCAGCTGAACTCGTGAAGGAAACAGAAGCTAAGCCCGGAAAGAAACGCAGCCCCGGGAACAAAGGAACCCGGAAGCCTGAACCCTGGAGACGTCGGCAGCCATCTTGCTCCAGGACATGGACTTTGGTATGGGAAGAAATTTATGCTTTGTGGCCTGGTAACTGTAAGCTTCTAC
>PVKH010002001.1:0-28441 GCA_004027955.1 Chaetophractus vellerosus
GTTACATTAGAAAGTGGCTTAAATGCCTAAGGCCACCACACCTGCTGCAATTCCTTCTCCTTCCCAGCTCACAGCCATGACCCCTTGGGGAGTTTCTTACAATCAGTTGACTGAGGAAGAGAAAACTCAGACCTGGTATACAGATGGTTCATCATGATATGAAGATATCACCCAAGAGTGGACAGCTGCAGCACCACAGCCCCCTTCTGGGATGTCTCTGAAAGACAGTGTTGAGGGGAAATCCTCTCAATGGGAAGAACATGGAGTGCACTTGGATGTTCTTTTTGCTTGGAAGGAGAAATGTCTGGAGGGGCATTTGTACACTGATTCATGGTTTGTGCTAATTGTTTGGCTGAAGATTCAGGGACTTGGAACGAATCTTAAGCTGTGCTGGTCTACAAGTCTTAGTTCCAAAAGGAGGACTTCTTCCACCAGGACACACAACAATGATTCCATTGAAATGGAAGTTAAACCTGCACCCTACCACTTTGGGCTTCTATGCCTCTGCATCGATAGGCAAAAAAGGGAAATTCTATACCTTCTGGGGTTATTGCTCCTGACTATCAAGGGGAAATAGTACTGAAACTACACAATGGATGTAAAGAAGAGTTTGCCTGGAGTGCAGCAGATCCCCTAGGGCATCCCTTAGGACTTCCACACCCTGTGATTAAAATTAATGGAAAACTGCAACAACCCAATCCAGGCTGTATTAATATTAGTCCAGAAACTTCAGGAATGATGGTTTCAGTCACCACAATAGGCAAAGAACCATGGCCACTTAGGTGCTAGCTGAGGGAAAAGGTAATATGGAATGGGTAGTGGAAGGAGGTAGTGATAAATATGAATTCTGACCATGTGACCAGCTAAAGAAACAAGGAGTGTAATGGACATGACTATATCTTCCTTGTTTTGTTATGACTATGTTTACATATGTATATAAAACAAATACCTTTGTTTTCTTCCCTGTATATCCCCATATCATGTGACATAATTTGTATTAGTTTCATGTCATAGCATCTAAGTTATAGACTGTCAGGTTTAAGAGTGAATATTACCCAATGACTTGTACCCTATTCTGGAGGGATTTAGTGATTTCTGATTATATGCAAGACCACTGATTATTGTTAGGTGGAAACAAATGCCAGTTATTGCTTTTATTTAAAGGTGAACTATGGCTTAAGATGATGTGTATGACTTCCAAGTTGACAAAATAGTATGCTGTCATATTTATGCTCTTGAGTCACCTTGGCCAGGTAATGGTGCCCAGTTGTTTGGTCAATCAAGCCCTGGCCTAATTGTACTGTGAAGAAATATCGTGGACTTAACTCATCAGTGACTTGATTACATCTAAGGCTGATTACACCTACAATCAACTGAGGAGATTGCCTTCAGTAATGAGAGACATTTCAAACACATCAGTTGAAGGCCTGAAAGAAGTGATTTTAGCATTCAAAACAGCATCTCCTGGGGACTCATCTAGGACCTTCATCAGAGTCCCTGGCTTGCAGCCTGCCCTCTGGAATTTGGATTTTTGCATCCCTGAGGTCACTTGAGACAATTTTATAAAATCTCATATTTACAGATATCTCCTGTTAGTTCTGTTTCCCTAGAGGACCTTGAGCAAGCATTTAAAGGCTTGATAATACCAATGAAACATAAATTATTGCATAGCATAGAAAAAATAAATTCTTTCAAATGATTTTAAAAAGGCAATATAGTATTTGTGCATACACTTAATTATGATAAAAGAAGAAATAATTATTGATGAGCAGATCATCTCACTTATTAATATGGTACAAATAAAAACCTAAAAGACATAAGTAAACACAATCTTTCACCCCATCAAAATTATAATGTGTCATTATGAATAGAATTTATCCAAGGAATACAAAGAAGTTCAATATTAAGAAATGTAGTAACATGTTTTACCATTTTATCATACTTTCAGTAAAAAAAACTCATAATTTTCTCATCAATTGCTTAAAAAGACTTAAGAAATACATATCATACTGTCTTAAAAATACTCAATAACTCAAATTTTTATGGATTCCTTCAAATATTCATTCCTAAAGAGAACATTAAAATTAACAAGGAAAAGAGTGTAATTCATGCTTGGACTAATAGTTCTGGAGTTACACTATCTCCAATATAATTTAACATTGTATTCAAGGTATTGAATAATATAATGGAAAATATAAATCTACTAGGAAAAGTAGCATGACTGTCTATTTCCAGTTTACATGATAACATATGACATATATATGCTAACAGAGTTATTCAGTTATAATCTATCACATAAAATAGAAGTATGTAGTAAGTTAAGATAAAGTAAAATTAACAAACAAAATTCAGTAGCACCCAGGGATGTATACAATAAATTTTACAATACATAAAGGAAGAGAGAATCTCATTTAAAATAGAATGGAAAAAATGATTAGATTTTAAATGTATTTATTATGAAGAATTCAAAAGTTACCTGAGGAAAACTTTGAAATACGAAGCATTCAAAAATAGAATTAAATAAGTGGCATGATATTTCTTGTATATTGTAGGGCAGAAACATCATAAAGTTTTCAATTCACAACATTACTATGTAACTGCAATATATATATTAATAAAAATTATCAAGATTTTATTTATTTGTAATAGAGAGTTAATTGTAAAATTCAAATGAAAAAAGTTCAATCTCAGCCAGGAAAATGCTAGCAAAAGTACTAATGAGAAAGAACTGGTACATCCAAATATAAGAAAAAATACACTAAGGAATCAGTGGAGGATCATTGAAACATTAACAAGGGAGCACAATTAAAAGTCCAAAATTTGACCCACACATCTAATTCAATTTAGTATATAATAAATTTGGCATAACAAATTCTTGTAGCAAATACTGGATTTTTAAAATATTTCAGCTCCTTATCTTGCAGGCCAGAAAATTCCAAATGAATCTGACATCTAAATAAATAAACATTTTAAAATATGGAATAAATATTAGAAGATATTATTTGTGAATTCTGCTATAACCTGTGTGTGGTGAATGTTTTCAAACTATGACATGAAATTCAGATGCGATGAAATAAACAGCTGGCCTGTTAATAAACAGAAAAAATATTTTAATATATTTTACCAGAAAACAACATCAAAACAAAATGGAAACAGAGACAAAAGGCATATTGGCATCAAAACATAAGCTATGTTATAGAAAAATAAATCCTAAAAATGAATATATAAAATTTTCCAAGAGACTGTTGGAAAAAGGAGGAGGTAAACATGTTGAAATATGGGAATAATAGGTGTCTGAAATATATGTAATATCACTTAACCTATGAAAATATGCTCAAATTCTCTTATAATAAAGAAATGAAAAATAAGATTACACTGGAAGGATATTTATCACCTATTATACTAGAAAAAATTTATATTGATGTTCTGGAAAAATAATTGCTTTCATATATTCCTGGCAAGGATGGATAATTGTACAACTACTGTGTAGGGTGATATAACAACATCAAAATAATATATGCATTGTTCCTTTCATCCAGCAATACCATGTTCAGTAATTCATCTTCAAAATACAATTCCAATAATATGGAAAACATAGATGTAAGTTTATTAATTATATAATTATTTGAAATATAATAATATTTGAAATGACCTAACATCCATTCATAAGACTGTTTGAATAAACTACGGAATATCCACAACTAAAGGACTGGCAGCTGTGGGAAAGAATGAAGAAGACCACTGTGAAGTGACATTTTTATATAAAAAAGCAAGGGAAAATGTACATAGTTTACAATGTAAATAAGGGTGAGCGTGGAGTGTATGTGTGTGTGTGTAAACAGAACCAGAAGCAATGTAAACTAGAAATAAAATAAAATTTGGTTATTACAGGATATGTTTGAAAATTGAAAAGAAAGGGTGCAGAAGGGTGTGAGACTTTTCTGATCAAATTTATATAGATTTGAATTTTTTAACAATTCAATTATATTAAACAATTTTAATATGAATTGAACAATTCATATTAATTAAAATTTATATCAACTGACAAGGAAAAGCAAATAACAGAAATTGAAGTTAAACAGAACTAAACAAAACAAAATGCATAAAAAATTTATAGTAAAACCACACAGACCAACAATAATTAAACCATTTTTTAAATTGAATTTTTAGGTTTCAGGTAATGATAGATTTACATGATGTTATAAGAAATAATACAGAGAAAGCTCATGTGCCCCTCACTCCATTTGCCCCAATGTTAATAAATTCAATTCTACAGCACATTATCACAAATAGAATATTGACAGAGATATAGTTAAGAAACAACATATTTCCATCTCTACATGATCATTTTTGTTGCTGTTTCATAGTCAAAGCTACATTTTCCCACCAACCCATTCATATCTTTGAACACTTGAGACTACTACTCTTTTAACCATTTCTATAATTTTGCCATGTCAAAAATTTTATGTAAATGAAATCATACAGTTTATGGGACATTTTACACTCAGCAGGATTCTTTGGAGATTCATTCTAGTTCTTGCATGTATAAATAGAGTCTTTTATTGCTCAGTAGTATTCTATGGTACAGGTGTACTAAAATTTGTTTAACCAGTCATCCATTGAAAGACATTTGGGTTGTTTCAAATTTGGGGCTATTTGAAATAGAGTTGCCATGAAGTTGCCTGTACAGATTTGTGTGTGTCTGAATTTTAGACCAAGAGTACAGTTGCTAGGTCATAATTTTCTTGCATGTTTGGTTTTGTAAGAAATTGCAAAACTGTTTAATAGAGTGACCATACCATTTTACATTCTTACCAACAATGTATGAATAGATGAATTTCTTCAAATTCTTGCCAGTATTTGGTTCTGTCACTATTTTTCATTTCAACCATTCTTATGTATGTAGAGATATTTGAATGTGGTTTTAGTTTGCATTTACCTAATAGCTTATGATGTTGAGCTTCTCTTTTCCTTTGCTTATTTGCTAATTGTATATCCTCCTTGTTGAAAAATATCTCTTCATGACTTTTGCAGTTTTCTTATTTTATGTTTTATTACTATTTTAAGTATTTTATAACCTAGATATTACTTCCTTATTAAATATATGTTTGCTAATATTTTCTCCCCATTCTGTAGTTTATGTGTTCATCTTATTACCTGGGTCTTTAATAGGACAAAAATTTTGCATTTTGGTAAGGAGTAATTTAAAATTTTTATGTTAATGG
The DNA here is from genome assembly GCA_004027955.1 of Chaetophractus vellerosus. Taxonomy (NCBI): domain Eukaryota; kingdom Metazoa; phylum Chordata; class Mammalia; order Cingulata; family Chlamyphoridae; genus Chaetophractus; species Chaetophractus vellerosus. Next base: position 5,226 of record PVKH010002001.1, read on the forward strand.
ACTTTGATTTTGGTGTCAAGTTTAATTGTGCCTAGCCTTAAACACCAAAATATTTTCCCATTTTTTATAAAAATTCTGTTCCTTTTCAATTTGTATTTAAGTACATGATACATATTGGGGTTTTTGTTTGTTTTTTTGTGTTTTTTGAGGAAGAGGAGAGGTTTTGGTAAAGGATCATTTTTTTTTCCTACCGATGCCCACTTGTTCCAGCACCATTTGCTGAATAGACTATCTTTTCTCTATTGAATTGCTTTTACACTCTCATCAAAAATCAGTTAAGCATATTTTGCTTGCTCTATTTCTGTACTCTCTATTCTGTTCTACCAATCTATGTCTATCCCTCCAACAATATTGCATAGTGATGATTGTTGTAGCTAAATAGTAGGCCTTAATAGTAATACTAAATAGGATGAGTGATTCTTACATCTTATTCTTCTTTATCAAGGAAAATAGGCCTGTGTTTTGCATATAAAATTTAGAATTTTTTTGTCAAAAAATAAACATTGCTCAGATTTTATTGGAATTACATTAAATTTGTAGATCAATTTGAGAAGAATTGTTGTATTTACAAAGTTATTTTCCCAATCATGATCATTGGATGTCTGCATTTTTTCAGGTCTTCTTTGATTATTATATATATATATAATTTTCTGCATAATAATCAGGTAGATGTTTGATTAGGTTTTTAACCTAATTATGTCTTATATTTGCATTGTTTGTAGCATTTTAAATTTGTTTTCTATATGAGAATTTATACTATATATAAACATGATTGGTTTTTGGATATTGATCTAATTTTATGACCTTGCTGAAATCATTTTTTTATTTCTTGGAGTTTTTTTTTTTAGATCCTTTATATTTTATATGTAGGCAACCGTGTAATCAACAAATAGAGTTTTATACATTACTTTCTAATCTACAAAAGTTTCATTTATTTTTCTTACCCTATTGCCATGGCTGAATCTTAAGGAATTATGTTGAATAAGAATACTAACAGCAGGCATCCTTGATTTTTTAACAATGTTGAGGAAAAACATTCAGTCTTTCACTGTTAACTATGATGTTAGCTGTAGGAATTTTGTAGATGATTTTGTCAAATTGAAGACATTCCCCTATATTCCTAGATTTTGGAGTACTTTGTATCATGTATGAGTGTTGGTTTTTGTCAAATGCATTTTCTGCAGTAAATTATTTGATCGTATGAGTTTTCTTCTTTGTCTGGTTCATATTTTGGAACACACTGATAAGTTTTTGAATATTGAATCAGCAATGCATATTTGTAATAAACCAGTCTTCATCATGGCATGTAATACTTTCTATAAAATTCCTGGATTTGGGAAGATGGTGGAGTAGGGAGGTCCAGTACTCAGTCTTTCCATGAAAACAAATATTAAAAAGGCAGGAACTGTCTGAAATAGATATTCTGAAACTCAAGAGACCAGAAGAACATTGAGCAACATTCAGGGAAGAGCTTGAGGATGAGGCTGATATATTACAGTAAAGTACATAAAATTATTCTCTCCATACAATGGCTACATGGCATCTACCCCCCACTTTTACAGCAGGCTACTGTGAGGTTCATACCTGGCAAGCTCTTTGGTGACAGAAAGATATTCAAAAATCTTATTCCCCAAGAACCAGGGTGGGCACAGCTAATCACTAATCATGGCTTCTGATTAGCAAATTAGGATGGTTGGGGGCCTGGCTCTGAGGTTAATGATTGTTTCAGCATGCATGGACAGAGGTGGCATCAGCCATTGTTTCCACCCACTCTGCACAAATGGAGTGTTGGCCATTATTCCAACCTTTCCTAGACAGAGACAATGGCAGTGGAGTCAAAAGACATTGCACTTCCTCAAGAATGTGGGGGACATTTAATTGAGGGCTACATTTGTTGGGCAGACCATGAAAGCTCAGCTTTAAAGAGCCATATGAGAAACACTTGGTGTCCTACATAATCCCCTTCCCTAGGCACTTAGCACCTGATCTGTGCCCCCTTTATGGGTGCCTGGCTCTGTATTGGCTGGGAAAGGATGACTTAGGAAAGCCATCTATGACAGTCCCTACATTCAGAATTTACCCTGCAGGCAAAAAAAGAGCATGGGAAAATAAAAGGAGTATAAGAAACTATAGAGGTATCTAGGGCAAAGTCCTCCTAACCTCAAATGCCCAGGAGAAGGAAGTCTGTCTCTGGGGAAAGAAAGGAGACAATCAAAATCCTTTAAAAAGAAAAATTTCAAAACAACTAACAAGCAAATGCCCAGGAAAAGAAGGAAGCTCAGAAAGACAGTGAAAACCTTGCACACTTTATTCTCCTTGGGAAAACTTTCAGAAAATCTGTTTTATCTCCTGCTGGTTACAAAATCAATAAACAGACATCTCAGAGAATAAACCCTAGCGTTAACATCTTAAAATATTAAAATTTACATTGTGAAACAAAAGAGTACAAGACAAACAAAGAAACAAAAAATAATGGTTCATCCAAAAGAAGAAAATAAGTCCAGAATACACCAATGAAGAATATGAGAATGTGCAATACTGAAAATAGCCTTTAAAAGTGTTCTAAGAATGCTCAAGGAGATGAAGGAAAATACAGAAAAAGAAATAAAGAATATCAAGAAAACAATGCATTAGAAATGAGTGTCTTAGTAAAGAGAAATTAAAAAAAATAACAAAACACATCTATAGGAGTTGAAGGACAAAATAATTTAAGTAAAAATGCCTAGGAGGCTTTCAACAGTAGATTGGATATGGCAGAAGAAAGAATTAGTGAACTTGAAGACAAAATACTTGAAAGGAGTCAAACTGAGGAGCAGAAAGATAAAAAGAAAATTAAAATACAACATTCCAAAATTTATGGGATGCAATGGAGGCAGTTGTATTAGCCAGTCAAAGGGGTGCTGATACAGAGTACCAGAAATCTGTTAGCTTTTATAAAGGGCATTTATTTATGGTGGAAGCTTACAGTCACAAGACCCTAAAGAGTCAACTCAAGGTTACTTCCTTACCAAACTCTATTTCCATGTGTTGAAACAAGATGGCCTATGATGTCTGCAGGGGGTCACCCTTCCTTCTTCCTCTTAAGGCTCCATGGTCCCCTTCTTACCATAAGGGGAAATTGGGAGGGAAACATAAGTCACAGGTCTCCAACATTTCTGTAAACCTGCAAAAAAAAAAAATCTGCAAAACTGGCAGAACTAGGGAAAAAAAACAATCTAAACACAAAGAGAACAAAAGTAAGGAAATAACAAAGATTGTAGTAGAGATAAATGAAATACAACTCTAAAGAAAACAAAACAAAACAATAGAGATAATCAACAAAACCAAAAGTATGTTCTTTGAAAAGATCAATAAAATTGAACCTTCACATAGACTTACAAAAAAGACGATAAAAAGTTAGGAAAATCACAAATGAAAAGGGGGACTACTGACCCTGCTGAAGTAAGAGGATACTGTGAACAATTGTATGCCAAAAAGTCAGACAATCTGATGAAATGGACAAATTCTTAGAAACACAAAAACTACCACATTGACTCAAGAAGATATAAATATCCCGACAAACAAATAACAAGAAAAGAAATTGAATTAGTCATCAAAAATCTCCCAATAAAGAAAAACTCAGGACCAGATGAGTTCACATAGAAATTCTATCGAACATTCCAAGAAGAATTAATAGCAATCCTGCCCAATCTTAGAGGAAGGAATGAAAAAACATGATCATCGTAATTGATGCAGCAAAGACATTTGACAAAATCCTGTGCCCCTTCTTGATAAAAACACTTAGAACACTGGAATTGGAAGAAAACTTCTTCAACATGATAAAGGACATATAGGAAAGACCCACATCTGACATTTTTCTTAATGGTGAAAGACTGAAAGCTTCCTGGCTAAGATCAGTAACAAGACAAAGATGCTCACTGTCACTACTGTTATTCAACATTGTACTAGAATTTCTTATCAGAGCCTTTAGGCAAGAAAAAGAAAATACATCTAATTTGTATAGGAACAAGTTAAACTTTCACTATTTGCAGATGATATCCTGTATGCAGAAAATCCTGAAAATTCCACAATACTGTAGAGCTAATAAATGAATGCAGCAAATTGGCAGAGTACAATATCAATACCCTAAAATCAGCAGTGTTACTATACCAAGCAATGAAAAATCAGAAGAAATCAAGAAAAAAATTTCCATTCACAATAGCATCTAAAGTAATAAAATATCTAGGAATAAATCTAACCAAGGATGTAAAGGACTTGTGCACAGAAAACTGAAAAATCATTGCTAAAATAAATCAAAGAGGACCTAAATAAATGGAACAACATTCCTTGTTCATAGATTGGAAGACTAAATATTATCACGATTTCAACCCTACCCAAATCAATATATAGATTCAATAAAATCCCAATAAAAATTCTAACAATCTTCTTTACAGAAATGGAAAAGTCAGTCATCAAATTTATATGGAAGGGCCAGAGTCCTCAAATTGCTAAAGACATCTTGAAAAAGAAGAATGAAGTTGAAGGAATAACACCTCCCAATTTTAAAACTTACTACAAAGCCACAGTAATCAAAACAGCATGGTACTGGCACAAAGACAGACATATAAGCCAATGGAATTGAATTGAGAACTCAGAATTCAACTCTCACATGTATGGCCAAATAATTTTTGACAAGAGGGCAATGACCACTTGATTGGGAAAGAATAATCTCTTCAACAAATGGTATAGTGAAAACTGAATTTCTATTTGTAAATAAAAAGACTCTTACCTCACACTGTATAAAAAACAACTCAAAGTGGGCCAAAGGCCTAAATATATAGGAACTAGAACTATCAAAATCCTAGAAGAAAATGTAGGGAAGGATCTTCAGGACCTTGTGTTAAGCAACAATTTCTTAGACTTTACACCCAAATCACAATCAACAAAAGAAAAAATAAATAAACGGGACCTCATCAAAATTAAACATTTTACAACTATTGTTCCTCAAAGGATTTATCATGAAAGTAAAATGACAGCCTACACAATGGGAAAACATATTTGGAAACAACATATATTATAAAAGTTTAATATTCTGAATACATAAATAAATCCTTCATCTTAACAACAAAAAGAGAACCACTCCAATTAAGGCCTTCAACTGATGGGATGAGATATCACTCACTGCTGACAGCAATCTCCTAAGTTGATTATAGATGTAAACAGTCATCTATGCTATCAACTCACTGATGATTAAAGTCCATGGAATGCCCTTGTATTACATTTATTCCAGTGCTTCCTTGACCAAGTAACTGGGCACCATTACCTCACCGAGTTAACACATTAGCCTAACCATCACAGTCCAACCCTTGTTAACCTGGCAGCCATACACATCACCTTAAACCGTACTTACTCTCCAAATAAAAACAATAAAAGACATACATATAACAATACTCAACTTTCCTGTGTACACCTGGATTTGCACTAAGTCCCTCCAGAATAGGGTGAAAGTCCTTGGGTAATGTTCTCTTAAACTTGACATCCTTAAATGCTATGACATGAAACTAAAACAACTTATGTTACAAGATAAGGGGAAAGATTAGGGAAGTAAACAAAGATATTCATTTTAGGTACATACACAAAGATACTCAGAACAAAACAAGGAAGATATATGTTCATGACATTATAGTCCTCATTTCTGTAACTGGTCACATGGTCAAAGTTTGCATTTTATCACTACCTTTTTCCAGTACCATGTTCCTTTTACTCTCAGCAATCACCTTAGCTGGCCATGATTCTTTGCTTGGTGGGGTGACCCAACCTTTCATTGCTAAAATTCTGGGCCATTGTTATTAGCCCTGCCTGGATTCGGTTGTTGTACTTTTCCACTGACTTTAATTACAGGACTTGGTAGTACTATGAGACATGGCACGGTGGCATATGGGAGTTATTTTATGATTGATCATTCTGTAAACCCAAAACTTCTCCAGTTAAAGAAATAAAGTAAAAATGCTTATTTGATTTGCTAATATTTTGTTGAGAATGTTTGCATCTGGAATCAGGAGAAATAGGAGAAATATTGTTCGGTGTTATTGTTCTTTGTGGGGTTTTTTTTTTCTCTTTTAAATATCTGTCTGGTTTTGGTACCTTGGTAATACAATTTCATAAAATGAATTTGGAAGTGTTTCCTATTCTTCTATTTCCTGGAATAGATTGGGTAGTTTTGATATTAATTCTTTAAATGGTGAAATTCCCCAGTGAAACCATATAGGCATGGAGATTTCTTTTTCAACAACTTTTGAGTAGTAAATTTAATTTCTTGAGTCATTATATCTGTATTCAGATTACTTCATCTTGGCTGAGTTTCTGTTTTGCAGCTTTTGAGTAATTGCTTCCTTTTTTCCTAAGTATTTAAATATGTGAGCATGAAGTTGATCGTAGTATTCCCTTGATGTCTTTATAATGGCTGCAGTATCTGTATTTATATCCCCTGTTTCTTTCCTGTTATTTGTAATTTATCTCTATTTTTGTCAGTCTGGCTAAAAGTTTATCAGATTCATTTTTTTAAAATAACACAAATTTGTTTCTTAACATTCTCTTACTATTTTCAAATTAATTGATTTCTTCTGTTTATTGCCTCTTCCTCTCTGCCTGCTTTTCATTTATTTTTCTCTAACTTTTCTAGTTTTCTAGTTTCAAACTTTCAGTATTGTGTTGAGGCCTTTCTCTTTTCTAATGTAATCATTTATTTCTACACATTTTCCTCCCTAAGCTGTTTTATCAGCATCGAGTATATTTTGATATATTGCATTTTTATTTTAATTCCCTTTGAGTGGGATGGTGACCACTTACTCAAAATGAAAGTTCTGAAGACAGAGAGCTGGACTAGAGGCAGCAGTAATTTCTTTCTTTCTCATGAGAAGGGACACACGTCCAGGCTAATGGAAGCAGGCAATTGTGCATGATAAGTGTAAAAACAAAGATTATATAGTTCCCCTGATGCAATGTCCCATTTCCCTCCTTCTCCAATATTACCCATCTCCTGTTGGCTGGGAATTGTGGGCTTACAATCTTAGGCACAAAAACTAATCCAATCCTAAAGCAAAAAGTGTAAGGGTAAATTCTCAGTGTCCAAGTTCATCCCCTTTACTGACATGAGTTTTTAGGGAAGTGACTCAGACAAGAATGTGGGAGGGTTAGATAAGTGGGAACAGGAAAAAGTTCTGAAAAGAGGCCACTGAGAATGTGGGGTGGTTAGATAAGTGGGAACAGGGAATTCAGTTTGAGAAGAGGCCACCCTTTGTTCTATTTCTCTCACCTTCAATGCATTTTAAAATATTTAAGATTGTTTCTTTGACTCATTGATTATTTCGAATCCTGATATGTAATTTCTAAGTGTTTGCATATTACCCAGTGTTCTTCCTATTATTGATTTGTAGTTTGATTCCTTTATGGTAAGGGAATTCTTTTCTTCAATTCATTTACATTTCTTGAGTTTGGCTTTATGGGTCAGGATAAATTCTATATGATAATTGATATGTAGGTGCTTGAAAAAATTTATTTTTCTGTTGTGGGGTGAAGTGTTCTATATTTGTCAAATAAGTCTCATTGGTTCACCATATATCCTTAGTGAATTTTTTGTCTGGTAATTCCATCAATTGCTAAGAGTAGGGCATTTAAGTTGCCAACTATAATTGTGGATTTTCCTATTTCTCCTTTCAGTTCTATTGGTTTTTGCTTCTTCTTTTTTGTTATATTCACATTTTGGTTGTCATATATTCCTGGTGTATTGATCACTTTAGCATTAATATTTATCCCCTGTCTTTATTGGGTTTTTTGCTCTGAAATCTGCTTTATTTCATATTAATAGAGCTCCTCCAGATTTTGTATTAGTATTTGCACAACCTCTCTCTTTTCATCCTTTTACTTTCCAAGTACCCATGTCATATTTGAAGTGAATACCTTATAGACAATAAATTGTTGGATAATGCTTTTTATCCACTCTGTCAAGGTCTATCTTTAAATCAGTGTATTTGGATCACTTACACTCATTTGTAATTACTTATGTGTTAAGGCTTAAGTCAGCCCTTTGTATTATTTGGCTTTTTGTTTGTTTGTTTGTTTCTTCTGGGTTTTTTTATCTTTTATTTTTCTTAAATTCCTGTGAGTTATTTAAGTTTTTAAATATTTTGGAAGATTTTGTTATAAGATATTGTGATTTTGGCATCCTTTTGTATTATTACCTATGAGTTTCCGTGGATATTACAATATACATACTCATATAAATACATATATATATAATACATTCAGTACATTCCACTGATGTGACATTTATCACATGGAAGGAATTGTAAAGTCCTAATTTCTATTTAGTCCCTTTAACATTCCCATGATTTATATATTAATTTCTTAAATATTTTCTCTATATACATCGAATGCCACTTCAGATAGTGTTAAAATTATTTCCCAAATATCTCATGAGAAGTAGAATTGTCTTTTATATTTATACCTATTTTTATTCATTCTCATTTTTTTCCTTCCTTTCTCAAGTTTGACGCCTTCCTCTGTTATCATATAATATCTTTTTACAAAACTTTCGTTATCCACTAATTAAATTTAGGTTTGATAACTTCAAATACTTGAAGGTTTCATTTGTCTTAGAATATTTTCATTTCCCATTCATTCACAAAGGATATTTTTGCTGGATATAGAAATTATGGTTGATAATTCTAGTTTATTAGTACTTGAAAAATTTATAGTTCTACTACCTTCTTACATCCATAGTTTTTGATGAGATAATGCTGTTATTTCAAAGTGGTTTTTCCATATAAGTAATGAATAATTTCTGTCTGGGTGCTTTTCTTTTTCTATAAAGGTTAAAGTTCTTCAGAAGTTTATTTAAAATGTAAATTGACCAGTATTTCTCTGAGATTATGCTACATGGGTTGGGCCCAGTTTTGTGAATCTGTAGGTCATATGTTATATCAAATTTGGGACGATTTTAGAAATTATTTCTCTGAATATTTTTTCTTAGTTTCACTTTTTCTTTTTTCTTTTTTCTTTTTCTGAGACTCTGATGATATGAATTTTAGCTCTTTTGTTATAATTCCATCAGTCCCTGAGATTCTGCATTTTTAAGTCTCTTTCTTCTGAATTGATAAGACTGAATAAATTTTATTACTATGCCTTCAAATACATTAATTATATTGTAAGCACCACTCTACTATTAAATCAATCCAATAATATTTGTATTTTGATTATTTTAATTTTCAATTCTACAATTTACATTTTTAACTTTTAGTTCTTTACTAATATTTTCTAGCTTTTAATTTGGTTGAAGTTATTCACATTTGCTTATTGATGCACATTTATTATGGCTGTTTTAAAAACCTTGACAGATATTTCCAACATGAATTATATCAATTCTCAACTGTTGATTGCTTCTTCTCACTCACATTATTATTTCCTTAGTTCTTGGTATGACAACTGATTTTAGATTGCCTCTGGGGCATTTTAGATATTCCATTATTTTATAACAAAATTTGAATTATTTTTAATTTTTTTTTAATAAGCAGTCAGTCTCTATGTTTAGAGTGAGGGCTGATAAAGATATATGCTCAGTTGCCCTTGGGTCCTGCCCTGCTTATACCAACCTAGAAAAAGTGGACAACAAGACACACTGTCACATTGCAGATATGTGAGGTCAATGTTCGAAAAATAAATAAATATAATGATGCTGTGGAGTAACATAGTTCTTTCTGTGGGCATGCAACATACAAATATAGGGTAAGTAAATGAGGAAAGAAACACTATCATGTTGTTGGAGTTCTTAGCATCTACTCATTTCCATTATCTTTTTCCATCTAAGAGCTTAGAAACAACAATGTCTCAGGAAAAGGAACAGATCTAGTTGCCCTGAATTTGATTTCTAAATACTATACTGTGCTAACATGCTAAATGATGAGGGTTTTGCTTTGTTTTAGAAAACTTTGAGGGTCATGACAACTCACAAACCACCTTGAAGGAATCCCAACACTTAAATTTCAGATAATTAGAGAAAAATAATAATATGGTAATAGATTATAAAATATTTAATAAAAAAATTACAGTGTGGGTGATACATGCATGTGCAAGGGTGTATAGGAGGAAATGCTCTTCTTCATAGAAACATTCCCTACAGTTAAAGGAATAGGGAACGATTTAGACATCATTTTTTAAACTATCGATGTATGAATCAAATCATTTAAACACCAACAGTATTGTTAAAATATTGGGTGAAAATTCACTGGAAATAAAATATCCTAGCCCAAAGTCATTACATCCAATGATCATTAATTAACTACAAAGGAAAAACAAACTTTTACAATGAAGAATCTGAAAGGAATCACTTTACTATAACTAATCAAGCTTAACATCAACGATAATATCACAAATGGACTTTATGACCTTATTCTTATAATGCACAGTGGAAAACATGCATCATTTTAAAAATATTTTTGACAAAGTTGTTTAACATGAAAAAGGAGGACATAATCAAATAAATTTATATTGGCAGACATATCACAAAGTATCTGGGTGTTTCAAAATGCCAATGCAAAAATATAAATTAAAAACAGGGGAACTGTTGTAGTTTAAAGAGATTAAAGAAAAATGCCAATAAATATAATGCATGCTCCTTAGTTGGATCTTGGATTTAAAATCAAACAAACAAACAGAAACTGAGTAAAAAGGATATTATCAGGCCACGTGAAAACAAATTAATATAATTCTTTACAAGGTGACTACATTGTTTTTGTTCTGTTTTTCCCCATTATTAATATTCGTAAGTGTGATATGGCATTCTGGTTAAGCAGGAGAATGTGTTTTTCTTAAGAGATACATGGTAAAGTAAATATGAGTGAAATATGATGTTTGCAACTTAATTTCAAATGAATTAACTGAAAATCATGTATACATCTAGACTGTATACAGTGTTATATACAGAAGTTTCTATATAGAGAGAGAAAGCGAGAAAGACGGAAAAGTAATGTGGACAATGTTGACAACTGAGATATCTCTGGGAAGGGTAGGTATTTTACTATTTTCACTTATAAAATTTATCAAGGAACAGAAAGTAGGCAAAGGATTATGATTATTTTTTTTATTATTTTTTAACCTAGAAAGTGGTATTGAGTCCCTTGGCTTATTTTTGCAATCCAGGGAAATAATAAAATGCAGGCTATTGTTTATCTTTCATGTCCATATGCCACAAAGTAAATTTTAATAGGTTTAAAAATATGTATCAACTTCCAAAGAAATGAAATCACATTTGTGCCAAAGTGATTAGAGTATTTCATTTGCAGTTCCTTTAAAGTAAATAAGTATTTATGTAATTAAGAAGAAAACAATTACCATTTACCTGAGAGAGACATCAATTTAATCTACTTCCTGAGATTGCCTGAATAGAGAAGAAGTATGTGTTTTATAAATTAGTGCTATAAATCACTTGCCTGTTTTTTTTACTTACCAATATTGTATATCATATATTTACTGAGTTTGAATAAATGTTAATGTTTATTTTGGGAAAATGTATTAAGATTACACATTTCTAAATAATTTAACGTGCTCTATTAAGGGAATATGTAATTAACACAGGGACTTATTCATAGGGAAAAACAAAGTAACAAAACTCCTTAAGACCATTTCACTTTCTCAGGTGCAAGTCATCTGTACATATTAACTCAGAAGATTATGTGCTGTCTCATTTACTTGTTGTAAAATGGAAATAATAGTACTTACCTCAAAATGTTGTAACAAGAATTTAAGTGGAAAATAGGATATGCTTAAAATGAAAACAAACAAGTTGTTTACTATTCAATAAATATTATCACTGATATTTATATTATGCTTCTTAATGTTATAGAGGACTAATTGTCTCTCCTATGAGCCACAGGAGTTCTACCTTTTAAACACACTTTTCCAAGGGTTTCTAAAAAGCAGATATGATTGTGCAATTACCTTCAGTGTCAAATACGTGTGCATGTATAGTTTTCATCTCAAAAGCAAATGACAAACATATCTTTTACGTTATTTGTATTTAGACTTCTAAATTCACTCATTAAGATTTGTCTTAGGAAAACTAATATAAGTAAGGATATGCTTTTTGGAATAAAAATGAAAAGCTCAAATTCATTTGTGAACACAATCAAGGCAGAGATTGAAATATCCCTTTAAAAGAAAGAAAGATAGCTCTTTCTAAATTCCTACTGCTTATTAAATTCATTTGATATCTATTACTTTTTGGAAAGGTATGAATGTGATACATTTTCAAAAGGGATATGTAAAGTAATGTATAGACTCTTGTATGGATAAAAAGGATATATTGCAATAACCTAAATGCATATGTTTGATAACTTAAGAATTTGGAATAATGCACAAAGCCGTTAATATTTGGGATCACTTAAATGTACTGTATAAGTTTTGTTATATTTATATGAACAATTAAAACCCAAAGACAAATTTGATGAAATGATTTTTATCAGATTCCATGGGTAAGTATTTATATTAAATGATCAATTAGTATTGCAGTAAAATGGGTAAAGCTCCAAATTTACCATGTAAATATATTGCTACATAAGTTCCTACTAGATGGAATTGTTTGGAACTAATTTTTTAAAAAAATGAGCTAACTCTTAAATGAATTACTCTTTAATGAAAATTGAGATCAGTCTTAACATGCATTTGCAACTGAGAAAATCTCTAAGAGGGATGTTTCTGTGAACATCTTCTTCCAGTATTGTGCATATGTGTTGAGAGGGTGAGTATAATGGGGTGGTTTTAGTCACAATGGGCAGAGGCAGGCTCAGAAAATTTGGACGCTACATATTTTCACTTACATATCATGCCTTCATCTGACCAAGTATAGCTTTTGAAATCCTGGATCTGTCTATATGTAAAAAATGTAGAGGTGATCAGTTACTGATGTATTACAATCTTTTCTTGAAGATATAAAATGTTTGCTTTTTTCAAAGAATGATTTTGTACTTAAAAAGATTACTTTATAAAAATACAAAAATGCGAAATCAAATACATAAATTTTGTCAGGTCATGGAATATGAGGTTACAGGATACAGAAATTATGAATATTTTGTATACTGGTGACAAAAATTTGGAAAAGAGAATAAAAACCATAATTTTTATTATGTGATGGGAATGTTCTTTATTTTGATGTGGGTGTGGGTGACATGCAAATATGCATTTAATAAAACTAATTGAACTGGACATTTAAGTCTTGTGCATTTCACTACACATAAATTTTCCTCAATAAAAATATTTAAAAATCAGTAAAAATGGGGAGGGAGGGCATAAAAATGGATAAAAGCAGGATTTTTGATGACTGATTCAATCTCTTTGGTTATGATTGGTCTGTTGAGTTCCTCTATTTCTTGAAGAGTCCATGTAGGTTGTTTGTGCTTTTCTAGGAATTTGTCCATTTCATTTAAGTGGTCTAATTTGTTGGCATACAGTTTCTCATAATATCCTCTTATCATCCTTTTTATTTTTGTGGGATCAGTCATAATATCCCCATTTTTATTCTTGGTTTTGTTTATTTGCATCTTGTAAATTTTTCCTTTGTTAGCCTAGCTAAGGGTCAATTTTGTTGATCTCAAAGAACCAACTTTTGGTTTTGTTGATTTTCTCTACTATTTTTTGTTCTCAATTTCTGTTCTAACCTTTGTTATTTCTTTCTTTCTTCTTGCTTTGGGATTCGTTTGCTGCTTTTTTTCTAGTTTCCCAGGTGCCCAGCTAAGACTTTGACTTAAGCTCTTCCTTTTTTTAATATAAGCATTTAGGGTGAGAAATTTCTCTCTCAGCATTATATTTACTGTATCCCATGAGCTTTGATAAATTGTGTTTTCATTTTCCTTAGTCTTGAGATATTTACTAATTTATTTTTCAATTTCTTCTTTGACCCACTGATTGTTTAGAGGAGTGTTTTTTAGCCTTCATATATTTGCAAAATTTCCCCTTTCACCTATTATTGATTTCCAGCTTCATTTCATTATGACAGAAAAGGTGATTTATATAATTTCAATCTTCTTCAATTTATTGAAAGCTGTTTTGTGACCCATGATGTGGTTTATCCTAGAGAAGGATCCATAAGCACTTGAGAAGAATGTATAACCCACTGATCCAGGGTACAATGTTCTCTATATGTTTGTCAGGTCCAGCCTGTTTATCATGTTGTTCAAATTCTGTTTCCTTGCTGATTTCTCTAGTTTTTCTATATTTTGAGATAAGTGGCATGTTGAAGTCACCAACTATTGTAGAGATGTCTATGTGCCCTCCCAATTTTGCCAGAGTTTGCTTCATATACTTTAGGTACTGTGACTTGATAAATAGCTATTTATGAGTGCTACTCCTTTCTGATGGAGTGCCCCTTTCTTTAATATGGCCTTCTGTATTTCTTATCACTTTTTTACATTTAAAGTTGGTTTTGTACAACACCATTATAGCCACCTGTGATGGTTAGGCTAATGTGCCAACTCGGCCAGGTAATTGTGTCCAGGTATTAGGTCCAGCAAGCACTGGGCTAATTGTAATACAAGAGCATTTATGGACTTCGATTACCAGTGAGTTTACTGCATGGATGGCTGATTACATCTGCATCAATCAGGGAAATTGGATCAAGAATGGATGATGCTTTTATCCATTCAGTTGACTGCCATAAAAGGGAACTGATTTCAACATTCAGAAAGAATTTCCCGGTTCGTCGTTTGACAGCGAACTTCTCCCAGGAACTCATCGAGGACCCTTCATCAGTCTTTCATTGGAGCCCCTGGCTTGCAGCCTGCCTGTGGAACCTGGACTTGTGCATCCCCACAGTCACATGAGAGACTCTTATAAAATCTTATATTTTTAACAGATATCTCCTGTTGATTCTGTTTCCTGAGAGAACACTGACTAAAACACCATCCCTGTTCACTTTTGGTTTCTGTTTGTGTTAATTTTCTTTTTCCAACCTTTCACTTTATCTATTTGCATGCTTGGATCTCATATGAGACTCCTGCAGACAATATATGGATGGCTGTTGTTTTCTTATCCATTCTGACAGTCTCTGTTTTTTGATTGCTTAACCCTTTAACATTCAATGTTATTACTGTAAAGGCATTACTTCCTTCAACCATTTTATCCTTTGTCTTTCTTATACCATATCTTGTTTTTGTCTGTCTTTTTTCCCTTTTGGTTATCATTTCTGATAGTCTTCACTTCTACATTCTACTCCAAGCTTCTCTTTCTTTCTTTTCTATCTAGCTGCAGACCTTCCTTTAGTGTTTCCTGCAGAGCTGGATGATTGTTTACAAACTCTATTAGTTTCTGTTTATTTGTGAATATTTTAAACTCACCATCATATTTGAAGGACAGTTTTGTCAGATAAAGATTTCTTGGCTAGCATTTTTTCTCCTTCAGTACCTTAAATATATCTTATCACTGCTTTCTTGCTTCTACAGTTTCTGAAGAGAAATCCACACTAAATCTTATTGGATGACCATAGTATGGGATGTTTTACTTCTCCTTTGCTGGTTTCAGAATTTTCTCTTTATCTTTGACATTTGGCATTCTGAATATTATGTGTCTTGGGGTAAGTGTAGTTGGATTTGTTCTAATTGGAATACACTGCTTCTTGAACACATATATTCATGACTTTCATGAGAGCTAGGAAATTTCCTCAAATACTCTTTCTGCCCCTTTTCCCTCTGGAACTTCCATAACATGTATGTTTATGTGCTTCATGCTCTCATTCAATTCCCTGAGACCCTACTCAATTTTTTCCATTCTTTTCTCTCTCTGTTCTTCTCTCTTTTCTATTTCAGTTGTTCTGTCCTTTACTTCACTGAATCTTTCTTTTGTGATTTAATTTCTGCTGTTGTATGCCTCTAATGTACTTTTTTTGTTTTAATATTTTTAAAAATTTTTAAAGCTACTTAGATTACACAGATGTTACACAAAAAATATAGAGATTACCATATGCCCCACTCCCAACTCCTCCCAAACCCTCCCACATAAACAACATCCTTCATTTTTGTGGCTCATTCAGTGCAATTGATAACTGCATCGTGGGGCATTTCCACTGAGCATGGGCCATATTTCACATTGTAGTTTACACTCTCTCCCACACAATTCTGCAGGCTATGGGAAGATATATAATGGCATATATCTGTCATTGCAATGCTATTCAGGATGATTCCCAAGTCCTGAAAAAGGCCCTGCATTACACCTTTCTTTCCCTCTCCTGTCCAGAGAGCCACCAGTGGCCACTGCCTCCACATCAATGTTGTAATTTCTTCCATTGCTTGAATCACAAGTCTATCGTAGAATACCAGTAAGTCCACTCTAGACCATAGTTCATTCCCCAATTCTGAGGATTCTGGGATGGTGATGTCCACTCCACATCTAATAGAGAAGGTGCTTTGATCGCATACAGCTGATGAATGAGACGCTTTTGCTTGCAGTTGTAGGCTCTCTCATTTCCTTGGTGTGGTGGTTGCAATTCCTCACCTCCTTATTAGTTGTCCTGGGTGAGTCCAATGAACTGGAAAATAGGTGTTGCAACTCTGCTGAAGCTCAAGGTCCACCTGGTACAATGACAGCCCAAAGATTCCAATCTCTTGGATATACACCTACCAACTCTAGCACCAACAATATGTTCAAATAGAAGGGATAGATGAGCCATAGGGAAGCCATAGCTGAGTCCAACTCTGTCACTCTCAGGAGCATAATCTCCAAAGTAGAGCCCCTTGGCAAGGCACCAAACTCTGGAGTTCTCTGCCCTGACCATAGGACCTAGGTGTCTCCAGAGCCCTCAGGAGCCCCACTATTTGAGGTAGTATCCACTTTGGCAGACTATGAGATCCTGCTAAGGTATGTATAAGTGTTACCTCTTGGATGACCTCCCAACTCATTTTGGAGTCTCTTAGCCATATAAACTCATTTGTCTTTACCTTTTCCCCCTTTTATTCAAGGTCTTTTTCCAGTTTTATTGCTAGTCAGTGCTTGGTAGTAATCCCACCATGCCAGGGAGACTCATCCCCGGGAGTCATGTCCCATGCTGGGGGGAAGTTAACACATTTATATGATGAGATTGGCTTTGAGAGAGTCCACATTAGAGCAACAAGGAGGCTCTCAGGAGGCAACTCTTAGGCACCCCACAATACTAGGCTAAGTTTTAATCTCAAGTACTAGGGCTCACAAGCATAGTCACCAATATCAAGGGCTCATCAATGGATCATCTTCCTTCATCAGGAGGGGACAGTTGCTGCTACATTAAAGGATGTGACAGAGCTCTCCAGGATGGAAATTCAATGTTTTTGTGGTTATTTTGTGAATCTAATGTACTTTATTATTTTTTTTAATTTTTTAAAGACACTTAGATTACATAAATATTAGATAGAATATATAAGGGATTCCCATATGCCTCACTCCCCACACCTCCCATATTTTCCCACATTGGCAACATCTTTCATTAGTGTGGTACATTCATTGCAATTGATATACACATTTTTAAATTACATCCCCCCCCCTTCTGCTTGCTCTTGCTGTGTGTCCATTCTTGTGTTCCTCTCTGTCCGCTTTGTCTCCCCCCACTGCGGCGATGTGCCGAGACCAGTCACCGCGCAGGCGGCTTTGCCCCGCTTGTGGGCAGCTTCTGCTTCCATTCACAGTCGGCTCTGCTTCAGTTCATGGGTGGCTGGCTGCACTCCGTTCATGGGTGACCTGCCCTGCCTGTGGCGGCTTTGCCCTGTCCGCGGCAGCTTTCTTCCCTGCCCACATCAGCTCTGCCCACCCATGGCAGCTTGCCCTTCTCAAGGTGGTCTGCCCGCCAGGAGAGGTCCCTGGGAACCAAACCCGGGACCTCCCATGTGGTACACTGGCACCCTATCCACTGGGCTATACGGCCGGCCCCTGATATACACATTTTGGAGCATTGCCACTAAGCATGGATTATAGTTTACATTGTAGTTTACACTCACTGCCACTCAACTCTGTAGGTTATGGTAAGATATATAATGGCCTGTATCTGTCATTGTAATGTAATTCAGGACAGTTCCCGAGTCCCAAAAATGCCCCTGTATTACACCTGTTTTTCCCTCTCTCTACCCCAACACTTCCAGTGGCCACATCAATGATCTTTCTTCCATTGCTAGAATCACAATAAGTATATAGTAGAATACTAGTAAGTCTACTTTAGTCCATAGTTTGTCCCCCAATCCTGAGGACTCTGATCTTGATGTAATGTATTTTTAATCTCAATTATTGCATCTTTCATTTACATGAGCTCTGTTATTTTTTTATCTATGTATTAAAACTTTACTTTGTACTCACCCAGTGTCTTCTTAATGTCTTTTATTTCTTTAGCCATGTTATCCTTCAAATCCATGATTTCACGCAGGACACTTGTATGAATCTCATTGATTAGTGGATTCAAGTCCCGTGTCTCATCTGGAGCTTTGATTTCTTCCTCTGCCTTAGTCATATCTTCCTTTTCCTTAGTATGATTTGTAATTTTTTGCTGATATCTAGGCATAACCTTTGATGCTGAGTTGGCTCTGATATTCTGTTTCTTCCTAGGGATTTAGCGTTAATTAGCTTGTGCTACTTCTGTTCTTTGATTCTTGGTTCAAATTGCTCTAGATATTTAGAATTGCCCTTTTTAATTGTCAAACCATGGCTAAGGACCTAGTAATGGGGCACAGGTCAGTTTCCAAGGGCCTTGGAGAGGAGAGCAGAAAGGCACCAGGTTGGCTCTTTTAGTTTATTTGTTTATTTATTTATTTTTCCCTTCTTTTCATGCACTTTTCTGGTGTGCAAGCAAAAATTATGTAATGCTTCATGAATTTGT
This sequence comes from Chaetophractus vellerosus, assembly GCA_004027955.1. Classification (NCBI taxonomy): domain Eukaryota; kingdom Metazoa; phylum Chordata; class Mammalia; order Cingulata; family Chlamyphoridae; genus Chaetophractus; species Chaetophractus vellerosus. Next base: position 24,082 of record PVKH010002001.1, read on the forward strand.
GTGTCATCTTTGTGCAGAGGCCATGCTAATCTTCTCTGCTCTGTCATTCTAATAGTGTAAGTCCTGTTGATGCGAGCTCTATATTACACTCTTTCTTCTTTTGCTGATCCAATCTTGTTCATGACTAAACTGCTATTTTATGGAATGAAATTAGTATGCAAAGTTAAAACATGGAGCAACATATTTTTCTTGTACTGAGCTACTCATTTCAAAAGTAACCAAAATGAATTATTAGACATTATTAGCATTATCTCTTATAATCAAAACTACTTAGTACAACATAGATGGTGAACAGTGAATTTTAAGTAGGCATGTATATTACGTATTCATTATTTTAATTGCTGTTTTGTTGTTGTTGCTGTTATGGCAGATTCATGTTCCTTCTGTGTGATATAAGCCACAATGTTTATACCTCTTCTGCTCTAAATTTCCTTTAGTAAAAGTTTGAGAATGATTGTCTAATAAGATGTAATTATGGGGCCGGCTCGATGGCCCAGTGGATGGGGCGCCGGCATGCCACATGGGAGGCCCTGGGTTCGGTTCCCGGGGACCTCTCCTAGCGGGCGGACCGCCTTGAGAATGGCGAGCCGCCATGGGCGGGCCGGAGCCGCCGTCGGCAGGGCGGGAGGCTGCCACGGACATGGCGGGAGCCGCCGCGGGCAGGGCAGGTCGCCCGCGGATGGAGCGCGGCCGGCCACCCGCGAAATGAGAGCCAGCCGTGGACGGACGCAGAGACCGCCCACGGGCAGGGAGGGCCGCGCCTGCGCGGTGACCACTCTCGGCGCGTCGCCGCAGCGGGGGGAAGGGGAGATGTGTAGTAAAATAAATAAATCTTTAAAAAAAAAAAAAAAAAAAAAAGATGTAATTATTAGTCCCTGTATAGTTCTCAGGAAAGCTAACAGAGGTTTTATTAAGAGTGCAGATATCCAAGGTATCTATCACCCCTTTTTACTACATACTTTATGCAACATAAAACTGATGGCTGGGAAAACCACAGTGTCATAGGGCCATGAGGGAAAGGCCCAAAGAATTAAAATACATTGTCAAATTTCAGCTATATAACCATTATAAGCTATTTTATCTGTAATAATGTTTATTAAAAAAATGGTCAACAGGTACAAAGAAAGTTGATCAAGATATTCTAGTGGGCAAAATAAACAGAACAAAATACATTTTGGAAAAACAGATAACCTCAATAGAGCGGAGGGAAAATGTAAATAAAAAAAAGACATACCTGTATTGCAAGAAAGGAGCTAGGGTGAGAAACAACCAAAAGTTCTATGTATTTTTAGTAGAGCATCTTCTATGGAGAGCCATGTGGGAATAGTTATAGGTAAAGACATAGGTACACTAACACTCAACAATTTCACTTCAATGGGTCTTCACAAAAGGCTTCACCACACAATGTTCCAGATATATATATGCAAATGTTCACTTACACTGTGTATTCACTTTACACTGTAAGTGAGGGTGAAAATGTGAAAAATATAAACATATAGCTCATTTGGGCAATGGCTAAATTAATTTACTTATGCAAGTAATATAATACTTTACAAAAACTTAGGATGAATACACTATGCCTCTATATATCAATGTGGAAAAAATTCAAAACCATGATATTGAGTTAGAAAAGCTAGTTACAAAAGATGTCAGTAGGACAGCACTTATGTTCATTTTAAGCATTTTATGTGTATGTATGTTTTCATTTTTAAGGAGCTTTACATAGACATTAAAAATAAAATAAATAAAAGATTTTCCAAGTTCGGGATAGTATTTACACTTCAAGAGGGATGGATAATAGGGTTTTGGACAAGACTTTAGCTATGATTACAGTACATATATATTTTTTGAGTCATACAAAATGTGACAAGTGTTTTTACCAGTTTAATCACAGTTGTAGATATATGAAATTTCTGATATCTCAGTTTCTTTAGTTGTATATATTAAATATTTTATATTTTACATTTCAATAAAAGTTAAATTATCAAGATTAGAGATATCAAAGAATTGATGATTAACAAAAATTCAGCCTGCTTGATACACAAGCCATTTAAATTTGTCCCTGTCATTAGGCAACCTGTTATAAGCAGTAGTATATTGTGATAGTAAATGACTGTATGATTGTTTTCATATAATTTGGTCAGCTATCCATTGGGAAATTCTCCCTAAGGATGCAATCTCCCCAATTCATATTACCAATTAATGATGCTTTGGCAAAAAAAATGCAAGTGATGATATTTAAGTTTTGGGAAGTTATGATATCAACTAATGGAGTCTCAGAGTATTTAACACCCTGGCAACTGTCAAATTGGTTCCAGGCCTTGAGGGATCTGAATGTTCATTAGCAAAAGAGTCATATATTAATGCATATTCAGCCATTCTTTTCAGGGCAGTGAATTAGATTGATAGAAGAAAAAGTTCTTATTAAAGATACCATGATATTCAGGGATTTGTGACTAGCGTATAGCTGTCTAAATGATTTTTGCCATATTACTGCATAGGAAAACAGCTTAAGGCTTTCAAAAATGTCAATTCCTCTTCCAAAACCCAGGATCCCTCTGCAAAAATCATCTTAAACTTTTAGAGAAATTTTGGAAAATGAAGATGTTTTGATTTTCTGCATTATCCTCCCATGTTTCAGAAAACAAATGGAGAATGTAGGAAGTTGTGCAATTGTATATCTTCAATGTAAGAATCGGGACAATATGTGCTTTGTTCAGATTTAGATTTCATGAATTCCTATTCATTCTATTGCTACTGCAGGCAGATGTTGGCAGGCCTAATTGCCCTGAGTTGGGATATATAATATGGAAAATTTCTAAACCAACTTTCTGAGATGAAATAAGGACATATCAACTTCTCAGGATTTCTACTGCTTTTCATCTTAACTCCTTGCTCTGTTCGTCATAATATTTATCACAATTGGTGAATATTTGTTGGTTTATTATCATGTAAATATTTTTTGACTTAAGTCTAGAAGGAATTCAATTATGGCAGGGGCCACAAATCTCATTTTCAAATTTGTATCCTTTATCTCTAGCTTAGTACCAAAATATAGTAGAGGTTCATTACCCACTGAAAAAATGAATGTGCAAATAAGTGAATGAAACATTGCTACTAACTATGGTCAATGGTTTCCATTATGGTTTACAGTTTGGACCATACACTTTTATATGTTTTGATGAAATTTGAAAAGGGCCTGGATCTGTTATTTCAAGACATGCAGAACAATTCTCATGCCCTAAAAATATCTTATGTTCCATTTATTCTAGTCTTGCTCCCCTTGGTAATTATGGTAACCCTTAAGTTTCAATTTTTGAAGAATAAGATTAATAGTTACTTGCAATAATGTTGAGGACTTGATATATTCATCTATTTTCTTTTTTATTGGGCACTGCCCATGTTCTCGAGAAATTCTTGTCCCTCTATTTAAGAACATAGCAGGAATCCCTAGAATAGGAGTTTAATATTTTCTATTTCATTGTGTGGGTCTCCACCCACTGAGATAACACACTATGACAAGAAGAACACTTACATATTCCATAGAAGCCTGCCCCAGGTATACCCTATACTGGATATCCCCACACAACTGACACCCTACACCAGTAACCTTCACCTGTAGTATTTGCCAAAAGAAAATTACCATCATGGTAGTTTTAACCACAGACTTGCAAATCCCCAGAATTCACCTGTTCCTTCCTCCAGCCCTCTGCCCACTTTCATGGATAGTCCGAACCAAGACCCCTGCCCTACTCCCACTCAGACCGTCATCACCATTCCCAATCACATCACTGTACCACTCTCACATTCATCCACTACCCAAAAACAACCTTCCACCTTATCACAGATTTTGCCTATATGGGTATCAGCTCACCACCCTCTAATCCCTTCCTGTCTCCAGATAACCTATCTTTCAAACTCTAGCTCTGTGAGTCTGCTCAATTTGCTAAAGTCATATCAGTGAGGTCATGTAATATATCATCCACATGTAAAATGTCATTTATAGGGGTGAATGGAAAAGGGGTAGGTCATGGGGTATGTGGGAATCTCCAACATTTTCTCTGTGACTTCTTTGTAACCTATATCTTCTTTGAAGATAAAATGGAAAGGACAAGACACTGGGAGAATATACTAAAGAAGTTGTCACTGTATGTACAAGAAAACAGATATTGCAGTGATAAAAGATACAATGTCTAAAAATTTTTACATTATTTCAATTTTTAAAATTTTTTATAATTTGTTATTTTAAAAACTATTATTATTTCATTTTCTTAATAATTTTATTTGGTTATTTTGTTGTCTTTATTTTTGGAGAGGTTTTGTATCACAGAAGGGTCACAACTATGGCAGGGAGGATCAC
>PVKH010002002.1:0-28444 GCA_004027955.1 Chaetophractus vellerosus
CCACATATAGATACTCTTTGTTTCTTTTTTGGTTTTCTAGCGAACATCTAGAGCCCATGTGATATTCTGGGAGTCTCTACATCTGGGCCAGGATGGGTACATTGTGTTCTAACTTTAACTCACAGGACACGCAGCAGTAGTCTAAGTCTCCTGAGAAGTCCTGGAACAAGCAACAGATATAATTTCTCTTCCATACTTCTTTGAGCAACTATTAAAAATAACTGAAGCAAATTAAATTTCAACAAAGGGACTGTATTTGGTTGCCATGAGGATGGGATGGAAGAATATACATTTAATTTACATTAAAATTTTTTTTTAAAATTTATTTTTAAAAGATACTTAGATTACATAAATTGTTACATAAAAAAATATAAGGGATTCTCATATGCCCCACTCCCCAGACCGCCTACTTTCCCCCACATTAACAGCTGTTAATCATTGCAATTGATGAACACAATTTGGAGCGTTGCCACTAAGCATGGACTATAGTGTACATTGTAGTTGACATTCTCTCCCACTCAATTCTGTGGGTAATGGCAGGATATATATTGGCCTGTATCTGTCACTGCAAGGTCATCCAGGTCAATTCCAACTCCTGGAAATGTCCCATATTACACCTCTTTTTCACTCTCCCTGCCTGACTTCAGCACCTCCAGTGGCCACTGTCTCCACATAATTTACATTTTAATAGTATTGAAATAAATGTTTTTATTGGCGCCACTAACATTTAAACCTATACATTCTAAAAGTGGTGCATTTCTTATGAAAAGAGTATTTATAGTTTCCTAAACTTTCTTAAGCTCATTTTTTTTTCATGTAAAAAGTGGGGGATAATAATATCTGCTGCACAATGCTGGTGTGAGGATATAACAGAAAAGTTGAAACAGAGTGTCTAGCCCACTTCCTGGTACGTTGTAGGGGGTCAAATCTCCCCATTCTAGAAAGGACCCTAATTTATTAGTGATATTTTCTGTCTAACTTTCCCAGAATACTTCTGAACCATAAAATTTTTTTTTACCACATTAAAGTAACTTGAAAGGTATGAATTAGAGAGAGTAAAGTCTAACATTTCTAAAATGTTTGAAATTCATCATTAATATCGAAAATGAAGTGTCATCTATCTTGGTTAAGGGTGAGGTATGTGTTTGATTTTTACAGTTTCAACAAAATCCAAAGTGATTTTTTTTTTCTCCCTCTGACTTCTCTGTACTTGCTTCCCATTCACTTGTCAATGTCAGAGATCCAAAGACTATGGCATAAAAGGCTTCAGGCACTGACTCAGGCAAATGTTCAAAGCTGGGAAAATTGGAAGATGGTTTCTCGCCAAGTCCATCCATGATGGTGGGAGGGGCTCACTGTAAACAGCCTTAGGCACAGAGTCGGTCCTATAAACGTGAAGCTGGCTAATAGTCTGAAGTCAGCCTACCTGGACCTCAAAAGGGAATTGTCTCTGACTTGCCTATCAGTCTGTTCATGGGAATAGTTTTCAACTGGGGCAACGCCACACTCCAGGGGGTGTCTGGGAATAAGTGAGGGTATATGGGGATGTCACAATGATGGGAGAGATGATATTTCTAATATTTTGTGACAAAGAGCCAGGGATTGTACATGTGCCATGTGCTGGGGAATTGTAAATGAAAAGTATCCAATCCAAAATGCAAAGAGTGATCTAGGATTGTGAGCATATGTGATATCTCTGGAACTTCTTTCAGTGGGCTTCACATTCTCATGCATTTTTTAAAAGTATATATGTGTGTATACATGTGCGTAGGTTGGTATATATGTCTACATAATATATAAATGTTATGTGTGCATAACAACAGCAATAGCCACCTCAAGATGTTAGTCTAGGGGCGGGCCATATAGCCCAGTGGATAGGGCGTCGGCATACCACATGAGAGGCCCCAGGTTCGGTTCCTGGGGACCTCTCCTAGCGGGCAGACCGCTTTGAGAAGGTCAAGCCGCCATGGGCAGGCCAGAGCCGCCGTGGGCAGGACAAAAAGCTGCCACGGACAGGGCAAAGCCGCCACGGGCAGGGCAGGTCGCCCGCGAATGGAGCACAGCCAGCCACCCGCAAACTGAAGCAGAACCGCCCGTGAATGGAAGCAGAAGCTGCCCACAAGCGGGGAAAGCCGCGCCTGCGCAGTGACTGGCCTCGGCGCGTCGCCGCAATGGGGGGAGGGGAGATATGTAATAAAATAAAATAAATCTTTAAAAAAAAAAAAAGATGTTAGTCTAAATAAACACATAGAATGATCGATGCATTATCCTTACACATGAGCTGCCTAGGGATTAATCTTGTCCATTTCTGAATGATGATTTTCAAATCATTCTGCAAAAATGCAACCCATGGAAATGCTATTACACACCCCTTCCACCTTCTGTTTCTGTTGAATATTTAGAATGGCTGCAGATTTCTGAGGGTCAAGTACAATTTCTTTTTTTTAACCAAAGATTTTAAAACTCTCCCTCAGAGAAGCCATTGCCATAAGGTCACTTTGGGCAAGTAGCAAATCTTTGTGTGAACTTGCATGTAATGTATCTTCTTTAAGAATGAAGGCTTTTTAAGGAAACATTATTGTAGGTGGTTCTTTTTTGTTCTGACATTGCATTTATATTGGGCTCCACCCCCACATTCTTTCATTTAGTTGCATTTTCAGAACGCCAACTCATAGAAAGATATGTATTTTTCTTTGTCCCACCCTGGGGTGGAACCTCTTCTTATTTATATACACTGTCATAAACAGACACTATAGAAACACAAACTCTGATTTATTTCTATTTCTGGCAGTTATTTTTGGAAGCACCTTGTCTTTCCTAATCTTCTGCAGACCTGAAAGAAATAATATCCTAAGAAAAGAGAAGATTGTGATAGTAGTGAGAACTCCATACTAAGAGTGCACTGCTTATGAGCTGTGTTGCTAAGGTGAAGAGCTTCTGGGCCTTTCTTTAACGGCCTTCTCAGGGCCCTGGGCCAGAAGATTTTGGCTATCATGGGTAGATTTTCCCCAGCAGTGGTAAGACTATTGCCTGATTCTTCCCAGCCAAAATTTACATCAAAGAAAAAAAAAAAAAAGAGTGGAGTCTTATAAGAAATATTTTACTGAGAAAGAAAGTCATAAATAAAAAAAAGAAGAAGGTGGAGAAATTGCAATGTACAGCAAACTCTTGCCGATTGTTCAGAATCCCTACAGTAGCAATTGAAAAGCTTGTGGGATTCTTAATTCTATAGCAGGTACAGCCAGTGGGAAAATATCATTAGGTCATATATACTGTCTTAGTTTCCTAGATGCTAAAACAAATACCATACAATGGGTTGACTTAACAACAGGGATTTATCAGCTCATGGTTTCAGAAGCTAGAAGGTTTGCTTCCTCCCAGAGTTGGTATCTTCAGGCAAACTGGCCAGGTTTGGGGTTCCTTGGCTTTTCTGTCATATTGCAATGCATATGGCCACTTCGTCTCCTTTCTCTTCCAGGTTCTGTTGACTTCTAGCTTCTGGATGTTTCCTGTGGCTTCTCTCAATATCTGAATTTCATTTTGCTTATAAAGGATTCCAATAATCCATATTAAACTATAACCTGATTCAGCCGGACCACACCTTAGCTGAAGCAACATCTTCAAGAGATCCTGTTCACGATGGGTCCATACCACCAGAACGCAGCCCAAGACCAAGAGCATGTCCAACTGGGGTACACGATTCAGTCTACCACAGTACCTTATCAAATTTGCCTCTTCATATTATTACTTTATTTGTAAAAGAGAAAAGTAAAAGATTATATTTCTAGCAGTATCTACACTCTTGAGTACTTTATCTCTTACAGGATAGAATCTGCTATGATCTAGTCTGAGCATAACTTCATTCGAGTCAAATTCTTCACTAGATCTATCCAAGTATTAAGATTTATACCTAAAGACAGATATTGAGTTCATCGGTTCACATAAAAACCAGAACCCACACAAACATGCACCTATTTCCTGGAAGAAGTTACGTCAAAGATCAGAAATTCCGTGGCGTTTGTCATTCTTTTTCTACTGTACCCCACTTCCATACTCAATTATACTTCCTGGTTCCATCTCATACAGTAAGTGCCAAAGTGTGGCAAGACAGGAGAGATCTAGCCTTACCAGAAACAAGAAGTAGTTAAAGGTTCGTGGAAAAAATAAAACTCTTATTGTGAAATTTCTAATCTAGTTGCACAAATTTAAACTTGTATAGTTCACGGCCTCTAAATCAAACTCCCCCTGACCCCCTGTTGCTCATGTGACCTGCCTTAGAAAAGCCTCTGCTTTTTATTTACATTAATGAAGCAATGTTAAGAGAAGTACATTGGAATGCCTACCAATGGGTGACTGGGAACAGATTCAATGCCCTGCCACATCCTCTTCTGTCTTGCTCTCACATCTCAAAATGTGGCTGTTCTTCTGGACTAATCAATGTGGCCTCACGTGACTTATTTCTGAGACATTGAACAGAAGTTAACATCTGTTTAAATGAACAAATATACATTAGACATAAACATCCAATATCTTTCCTTTAAGCCATACAGAACATGTTTTCAAATATTATATCTCATAACATACAGAAATAGTCGTGTTGTTTGTGACAGTATCCGATTGGGGAGCAAAGAGACCCTCCTTGAATTCTAAGCATATATGTTTATTTATTGAACTAAAACATGTAACTTGTTAATATCCTATTTTTCCTTTCCTCTTTCACATGAAAGAGAAAAAAGGCCATTTTTCAGGAGTCAAACTTTTTTTTTTTTTTAGTCAGCTCACCGCACGGTGGCCTGCCTGCCCGTGGGGGCTTGCCCTGCCCGCAGCAGCTTGCCTTCTCAAGGCGGTCTGCCCGCTCGAGGAGGACCCGGGAACCGAACCTGGGGCCTCCTGTGTGGTAAACCGGCGCCCTACCAACTGGGCTACAGCCGGCCCCAGGAGTCAAACATTTCTACTTATAAAGCAGAATAATCTCTTTTCTCCATCTTATCCAACCCAAGTCATCGTCAGAGCTTGTGAATTAAAATGGCCAGAATAGCATCACATTTAATTATAGTAGTCACCTTTGCTTTTGAATTCCATATGTTATCTTTCCCACTCCAGAATGATATGGTTGTGTTCTAATTACTGTACCATTTGAGGTAGGGGCTTAGCTTGATTTTTCTTTTTCATAGCCTCTGGAAATCTCAAGCTCTAATGAATAACGTCTTGAAGGGTTTTAAGTTTTCCAGTGGCTAATAGAATACACTAGCTGCATCTTACATTTGAAGCCAGTTTATCTAAATTTGTTTTTTCTAATAAGTCAGATAAATAAAGGGAACTTTTTCTGGGTAGGTAGGACCATTAACACTGCATTTTTCACTTTGCAACATATCTTTCTATAGCTAGAGAGCTATTATCTAGAACTTTATGTTCTATATCATTGTTCTTCATAAGATAGTGTCCGTATCATCAGTTTATTAGTACTCTTGGCGTTTTCTTAACCTTTTAAGCCCAGCACCCGGCTTCCAAGAAGAGTTATAGGGCAGAGCTATAATGCAATACCTATTTCAGCCCTTTTGCATTGCTTCTTACAAAACAACTATATTTAGGGCGTGATTTCACCAGTCTTAAACTCTGCAGTTTGGTGTATCCATACAACTTGAAAGCCCTCACAATTCTTCATTTCAGCCAAAAGAGAATTCCAGTCTGAGTTAGTGCTAAAATTAAAATATTAACTACATTATATGTATGTGTTTACGTATGTGTGTATGTATATAGGGTGTGTGTGTATGTGTGTGTTTAAGAAATACTTCTAAAAATGAACCGAAATGTTTATGGCACTAATCTCTGGGTGATAGGGTTATGAATAATTTTATGTTTACCATTAAAATTTTATGCACCTGCCATCTTTTATATGATTAACATGTTACCATATTCTCAGAAAAACACAGAGGCTTAGGTTGTCATCAGTGAAATAAAATTATCATTTACTCTCTGAAACTCAATTTTATAATCAGAGCATCAATTTATTTGTCAGAGGTACGGATTGCTGTTCAACCAACAGAAGCACATAGAAATATGTATGTGTAACAAGGAGGGGAAGATGAAGCCCAGTGTTACAGCAAAGCCAAGAAGGAAGTAATAAAAACGGAACACATTTTAGAAAGAGCTGAAGTCACCAAGCAAAATTTGTTTATGCCCAGTTGAAAGGGTGTTAGTCTAGAGTCAGTCTTTTAAGCCATAAGGTTGGTGGTGGCCTAAAGTACAGATATGTACCTTGAAGATGGATTGTTGCTTTAAGAGAAAACTTGGGAGTCTGTGGAGGAAGATCAAGGCAGTTTGAAGAGAAGAGTTTAGCCAACCTCTGCCAGTGCTAATTATAAACCAGTGATTTCATTTACCGAGATAGTATTCACTTGTTTTACTTTTGAATTTTAATGTTGTTCTTCTTTCGTGGTCTTTGAATTCTTCTGCAAAACAAGGCTTCTTAGAATTTTACCCAAAGCCTGGTTTTGACAGCGTCAACCATCTACTCTACAGGGGGCAGGTGATGGGTATCATACTAGAGTCTATGTTTTGTCAAGTGTCATCTGTAATTTTATTTTTCTGCTACTATATTTCAGGCTTTTATTTATTTATTTATTTATTTATTTATTTTTTATTTTTATTTTTAAAGATTTATTTTATTTTATTACATATCTCCCCTTCCCCCCCGTTGCGGCGACGCGCCGAGACTTGGCCACTGCGCAGGCACGGCTTTCCCCGCTTGTGGGCGGCTTCTGCTTCTATTCACGGCCGGCTATTGCTTCAGTTCGCGGGTGGCTGGCTGTGCTCCATACTCGGGTGACCTGCCCTGCCCGTGGCGGCTTTTGCCCTGTCCGTGGCAGCTTTTTTTTGCCCTGCCCACGGCGGCTCTGGCCCACCCATGGCGGTTTTGCCATTCTCAAGGCGGTCTGCCCACTAGGAGAGGTCCCCGGGAACCGAACCCGGGGCCTCCCATGTGGTATCCCAGCGCGCTCTTTATCCACTGAGCTATCTAGCCGGGCCCTTATTTATTCCTCTTGAAAAGACAGGTTGTATATTCCTTCCTAGTACAAATCAAGGGATCTCTGTAATGTGTAAAAATAACCCTAACTTCAACGGGCACATCACTGAACAACTATTAAAAGCTTCTCTTTATCACCACCTTGTCAAGAGCAGTCGCAGATTGCAATTTGAATTGTTGCCTCAGTCTTGAAGGAGATTGAGATTAAGTCATCAGGCAGAGGTTGTGCTCTCTGGCCACTACACCAGGCAAGAGGCTGAACTGTGATCTCCCCGAGGAGTCGTGCCTCTCTCACTGCCCCAGGGAAGGCTGCCAGTCTTTGGCTGTTAATAGCCAGACACACACTATCCTAGCCCTGGGCCTTGGGATGGGAAACACTGACTTCAAGAGCCGTCCTTCAAGCTTACTCTGTGAGATGCAGGGGCAAACAAACCACAAGGAACGTAGACACCAGCCTTTGAAAAGACCCGGCTGATTTGAACAGTCTTCCCCATGGCATAGAATTTATTGTCATGAAATAAAATACAGATCTCTAGTTACACGCAACACCCAAATTGGAGGGATACATGAGCAGTGGGGTGCATCTCATTATTTTCCATTTTCTGTCGTGGCTTCAGAGCAGAAGGAAGAGTTTAGAGCCTTCACACACACTGGTTCACCCAGTCTGGTATATGGTATGATCTCCATCAATGCAAACTGGTAATACCTATTCACATCTCAATTCAATCCCTGCTTCTTAAGGAAAACTCAGATTCCGCAACCTGTGTTTTCATGGCAGTGATATTTTTCCTCCATAGAAAAAATATTAAAATTCATAAATAAATATTTATTAATGTGACTCTTCTTTAATACTCTGAAATAGTCTTTTGCAGTAGACTTACAGCTCATGAGAGCAACGATTTGGTCTGTTTTCCTTACATTGTATCTCCCCCTGCCATGTCCTCATATCTTGGAACATAATAGGCATGCAATAAATATTTACTGAGCAAATTAATCAATTGAAGGGCCAATAAACACATGAAAACCCTCTTTATATTGATTCTCTTCCAAATCTTTTGCTTCCTTTTCTTTCAGTTTTCTTAGCATCTTCTTTTGCTCACTCAATAAATGTTACTTTTCCTCAAATTCTTCCATCACTCTTCTCATTGTACACATTTTTCTCTGAGTAATTTCATTTATTCTCATGGCTCAACCTTCGGCACATTGACTCTCAAATCTGTATTTCTTAACTTGACCTTTCCCTTAAGTTTCTAATTGCCTTTCCACCTTTCTGTTAGGCATTGCCATTAGATAAGGTTGCCTAGACAACTCCAGATCAACATCCAAAGTGAAAGCAATTCTTACTTCCGCTTCTCTTTCGTCACCCATTTCCTAGTTGCCCAAGCTAGAGAACTGAAAATTATCCTTTTTTTCCTACTCTACCACAACACACAGTCATGGAGGTTCATCAACTTCACCCTTCCATTATCTCAAGAATCTGTTCACTTCTTTCACTCTCACTGTCCCTGTCCTACTACAGGTTCTCATCTCTCACCTGAACAGCATTCTGTGTTCTCTCTGCCTCCTGACTCACTCTGACTAGCACATTTTATCTGTGGGTGTCAGATTTATTTTTCTTTACACAAACCAGCTTCTGCTATTCCCTAACTTAATAAAACCATCAGGGGCAACTCATCACAACATAATAAACCCCAACAGATAATATTGTTAATCTGGTTTCAACCACCTTTATTTTGTGTAAGTTTTCTGCATACCAGCCACCAAAGTTTTCTACATTTTGTTAAATATAGAGGATGCTTTCACTACGCCTTGCTTTTGAATATGCTGATTGTTCTGACTAGAATGCCCCTCCTTTGCTTTTTTGGGCCAAATAATCTCCCACTGACACTAAGGTGTTATCTCTGCTGAAATGATTTTCCTTACTTCCTTGAGCAGAGTTAATTGATACCTTATTGGTACCTCCACAGAACTGTTTTCAAATTAATTAGACAGCACTATTTAACAGCTGGGGAATGGGTCCAGTTCTCCGGGTCTAGAGCAAAGACTGAAACAAATTTGATACGTAATTTTTTTAAAAAGTTAACAAACTCTTGTATAGTACTTATGACGTTCCAGGGTGTTGTAAGTGTTTTACAAATATTAACTCATTTGATCTCGATAGCGACTCATGGTAATAATAATAGCATCCCTACTTTATGGATGAGGAAACAGATGCAGAAAGCTTAAGTGATTTTACCCAAGGTCACACACAGGCTAGGATGTGAAACTAGACAGCCCGTCTCCTGAGTCTACTCTCTTACCAACTTCAGCACCATGCTGCGTCCTTCCCTCGAAGGAATGATAGTCGTCAGGGCGTGTGCGTCAGCAGGATTTCAGACTAATGAAACCCTTTCAAAGTAGTTAGTAGGGTATGTCTTCTTCTTATTCATTAGACCAGGTAGCCATACAGTGTAGTGACCAGAAATTTATTTGAACTTCAATGTTTGATTCAAGCAGCTGCTCAGAGCCTTTATGATCTCTTCGTTCACATCGTGCAAAAACCGGAACACCCTGTTCCTGCTGAAACTAGGAGATAGCCAGTCCTCATTAAGCTTTATGAAGCTACATGCTACATGGAACTTGAGTTGCTTGGAGACTGGGTATTCTTATATCTTTCCGTTGCCCAGGGTATTTCCTGGGGTAGAGCTCAACAGTTGAAAGTCCACAGCTTGGGCATGTCTTTTCCCTTCCTGGACAAGTTGGCTTTCAGGTGGCTAAGCAGGTTCCAAAATGTGTAGACTGTACATAAATCATGATCTTTTGGGTATATTTCACTTTTTAAATTGAATGGTACCACGTCATGGTCAACCATCTGGAATGAATATGTGTAGCTTAAAGGTTAATAGATTTGACCCAAAAGTAATATATCTCAGCATTTAGGTTACTATTCCTTTGATAAAAACCAAGTTTAATGAAAACAATGAATTGTTCCATTAGTAATCTAGGCTAATCATGCATTTCATGATTTAGCTTCTTTTTAGGCTTCTGATTACAAAAAGTATTAAAATATACATTCGTTATACACCATTCAAACATTACAGAAAAACATAGCATAGACTATGAAAGGCCTCTAAAAACAGCTTCCTAAAGAGAGCTGCACTAACAGTCCATTGTACTCCTCTAATATGCAATCTGTATATACATATTTATTTATGTTATTATTAATAAAAATTTTAAGCAAAACTAGGTTATGCTACAAATGCTGTTTTAAAATTTGCTTTTTACTGAACAATAATTAGTGAGTGCAAAAACACTCAGGAATTATTACATAATTTCCCTTGTATGTGCGGATCCTATAATTTAATATAACCTAATTTCATATCTCTTAAATTTTCTGTCTTCTAATTAATTAAAATAAACTTTACATGAAGAAAGCTGTGCTCCTTGAAGTAATTGAAATTATAGTTTCTTTAAATGCCCTCTACGTTATTCTTAGAATCTTCCTGACCACTAAATAGAACCAGTAAATTATACAGGAACTTACTATCTTTCTTTCTTTTCAACACATGCAAAAATCTACCAATCAAACTTGGTGCACTTGCTTAGAATTGTCCACATTATTCAATGATCTGTGTATGCATTCAAGTCCTCTCCATCTTGGTAACTCTCATCCTTAACATTAAAAACAAACACACACACACACAATTTCCAAATACAAACAAATAAGCAAGCAAACACTCTTTGTATGATTTCCCATTAAAATTTCATTGCAAACTTAGTTAAATTATTAGGATTGGAGAACAGCTCACACAAAGGGAACACTTCTATGGACAGAGTGACAATAACCAGGGTTTATAAAGGATCACTCTCATCTTAGGCTCTTTGCCACCTCAAACGATTTTTAAAAATGCTTCAACCTGGACTATTATTTCCATGCAAGATAACTCTCCTTTACAGAGATGCAGAAAAACTGAAACAACATCAGAAGAGGGTGAACAGAAGAGTGAAGGGATCATAATAAATAAAGACTATTTGAAGAATATGGCCATGTTTAGCTACTATAGCAAAAAGAAAAAAAAAAAGAATTTTTCTCCTCTCTCCTCTGTGCTCTTCTCTCCTTTCCTTCCCTCCCCTCCACTTCTCTCTCTCTCCACCCATCCTCTGTTCTCTCTCAGGGTTGTGGGTTGGCTGGAAACAGAGCAGAAAAAGAGGGATTATACTGGTAACTTGTTAATAACAGAACGCAACCATGTAAAAGATTGACTTCAGTTAGTTACCTAGTTAGTTAGTTAGTTAATTTAGCCACGTGGGACTAAATTAAAATTAATGGAAGACATCCCAGGAAGCCAGATTTCAAATAAGAGAATTTATTTGCAGCCACATTTGTACATAAATTGAATTGGTTGTATTGAATGGCCATGGTAATGATAATGATGACAATGATGATGGTATTGCAAACGACATGAAAAATAATGTTTAACATGTGTTGATCATTGGTTAGTACATTATATGTGTTATCACATTTAGTCCTTATGATAACCTCGTGAACTAATGTTGTTATCCCCATTTTAAGATAGGAAAATTGAGATATTGAAACACAATCTTCTAGTTGATAGATGTTAATATAGGGATTTGATTCTAGATAAGATGCATTCTAGAGATATGTATGACTCTAGAGATTGAACTCATAAGTATTTTGCTACACTGAATGGTAATGAGTCCTCTATGACTGAACTAGAGATTTCATTATCTGGGCATATGTTTAGTCATGTCTCCAGCAAATGCTGAACAGCATTGTGATAATAGTGAAGCAGTGGGATTCCAGCAATGGAGGAATTGTAGGTTGAGAAGTCATTGGTTTCAGATTTTATGACCAATCAATCACTCTGTAAAAATAAACAAGATTCCACCATAACGGAAAAAAAGGTCACAATTTCTCTGGGGCTTTTTTGTAAGTCTTCTTCAGATGTCTTCATAATTACTATGAAAACGCCCCACGTCCCGATCCCCAACACCCACCACCATTCCAGACAATGCCTGGTTCCCACTCATGGTCCCTGGGAGCACAGTCTTAAAACTAACAGATATTGCACGGCTCCATCATCTCTGCAACCCAATACATGAAACCTTTGCTCCCCTCCCTCTTTCAGTCTTTTTCTGTCATGGTGACAATGAAGAGCAGTTGATCATCTTTTATTCTTCATCCTACTCCTTTCAAATGAGGAAGTCCAAGGGATAATGCAGTGCAACAGCTGTGCGGGACCAAATCTCTGTTTTACATTGATTGCAGGACCCATTATAAGGCTCTCCAAACACTTTGGTATCAAAATAAACCAATAAGTTGCAACATCTGATTATTGAGATAATAAATGTAATAAGTGTAAGTAATGCCAAGGTTTCTAAAAATGCAGTGGCTTCTCAACATGTAGAATATATTTCTCTTCAGAGATCCACGTTGTTCTGCTCTGTATATTCTTTTAGGTCTGTGTTTCAGGGTGTGTATGTATGCAACTGTGTGTGTGCATGTGTGTTTGTATGTGCTGTATATTAAAAGATATATTTCCTGTTTCTTTTATTGGAGCCTAAGATTCCCAAAGGTGATCATTTGCAATGTGTAGTTCCTAACGATGGTGAGGACAGAGTTCTACAGAAATTTGACGAAATGTTTGGGATTGATCATCAAAAACAATTTAAATATTTAAACTTGTCTATCTTTGCCAACTGCTAGTTCAAAATTCTGCCAATCCCAGTCCCGCCACCAAAATATTTTACAGTTGTCCCTATTGCACAGAAATAAATTTGCATGTGTTGTTTTGTATGGACTCATTTTCAATATCCTCAGGGAAATGACTGCTTAGAAGGGACATAACAGCAACCCCTTTTGTACTTTCACTATTGCACATTTTATTATTTTTATGGGTGCCTGACTTTATTTCTGTTCTGTGGTTTGCACTAATGCCCGGATAGGTTTCCCAACCTGGCTTATGAGAGTGAAAGGCAGCTTTGAAACCTGGATTTTAGAGACCTTGACTGACAGGGCTGCAGTCCCAGCAGCACGTGACTACCCTCTGTCTCCTCTCTGTCAGCCCCAGGCCATTTTCCATACCATTCAATTAAAGGAGTTTCCATTATGACTAACTTTATGTGCTCTGAAGATCTTCCATCAGCTGGTGCAATGCGGCATTATTTTAAAGTAGAAATGCCTATAAGAAAGCTCTTTATTTTCTTCCTTTTAAGTATGTGTACAGCACCCAGACACCATCCGTTTTATCCCCTGATTTCTCCTGGTGTCTGTAATTCTACACCCCGCTAAGATCAATCTTTTAAAGTACCGATGAGAGGGAATATCCAGCTTTGTGAATAGTCCGAGTCCCACTGAGAAAAAACTGAGCTTTGGGCTGGCCACTTAGTACTCTCTGTTAGCACATCCTGCTTTCCACTCTGATAAAGACACTTATAATATAATGTTATTTCAAGAACTGTAGAAGTGCAAACTAGCTTACTCAGTTCCTCAAAATTTCCTATTGATGTGGCAAGACATAAAATAAATCCCCAAATTAACTATGTTAAGTAATTTGTAATAATCAATAAGTATCTTACCCGTATGAGGTTAGGGGATTTATTAAAATCAATAACTAATGAAAAATAACTGAGCTTCCAAATAAAGTAATACATTTTTGAACCCAAAACTAAACTGAGATCCAGTTCTCAAGTTTATAAGGAAAACTGAAATGTGACATGGTACGTTAGAGCAAAGTATTCCTATGGTTAAAATGTATTTCTTTATAGTTGGAAAATATTTACTATAGCTACATTTGGAAAACCTGAAAGATGAAATAAAAGCAAATGGAAAGAAAAAACAATTTGTATTTGATAGCCACCCTTTTACTGAAAAAAACACAGACTTAAGTTTTGCTCCAGAACAGAAGATAGCATAATTAACACAGATTCATATTTTGCTTGGAAGCCAATTCCGTGGACAATCTGCTACCTCTGAAACCTTTTTCATCACAAAGACTTCTCCATTTGTCAAGTGCACAGCACTAAAATGTTCTTTGGCTTTCAATTATTCTCAAAACAGACTTTCTATATCCAAGGATAAAGAAGCTCATTTTCTAGCAAGTACCTAAGAAAGAAAATGGAACTTTGAATTGATGCTCTCCCTCTCAAGTTCAGGAAGTCATAAAAACAACAACAAAAACTTCTTTATGAAAAGGCCGCGTTGTATTTTATCAACAAATAGAAGCAATTTAGATGGCATCCATGCATAACAGATTTCTTAATCCTAGAGATCTTAAGCCATTTCAAATGACAATGATTTTAAATAAGTCATGATTCACAGGGCAGATTTTATTATTTGCCCTACTTATTGAGTTTAGCTCACCTTTCAGCAATTGGTAGGGTTTTTTCAATGTATTAATCCATTGAAAAACAAGTTTTATGTTACCTTCTCAATATTTTTGAACAGTGTGTTCTTACTCCATAATAGCTCATGTTTTTTTAAAATAAAATATCCCCTTCACATTAGTATCACTCCTGAGTTGCTTCATGTGATATTTTATTACCATGAATCATGCCACAATGATGATATTAAAATGACATATGAAAAAGTAGCATTCAGATGCAAATAACTCCAGTCTATGACACCAAGCATATTTTCTTTTGTAATGTAACTTTTTCAGAATTGGTTTTAAGTATGAATACATCCTTATCTATATCCTCTTCATTCTGCCAACCAATCTGTTCAAAAACAATTCTGGGAAATAAATTTACTGCAAAATTTTGTTTGTATGATTTTTTTCTTTTCTCTTTTCTTTCCTTTTTTTCTTCCCTCCTTCCCTCCCTCTCTTCCTTCCTTCAAGATTTTTGACGAATTGTATCCTGAGTATACTATTCTATAAACCTCTTGATCAAATTACGCAAGCATGATTATCAGAGGCCCAGAAGTATTCATCCTTTCAATTTTATGCTGCAAATTACAGTCTGTGGGCCAACTTATCTGTTTTTGTAAGTGACATTTTATTGAAACACAGCTCCACTCATTCCTTTGCACATAGTCTATGGCTGCTTCCTCACCACCTCAACATCTTTGCGTTAGTTGTGTGGTTGTCATGGAGACACTGTGGCCCTCAAAACATTTACTATCTGGTCCTTTACAGAAAAAAATTTGCCAACATCTGATACAGAGGTTCAGTTTCTATTGATTTAATAAAAAATAAGGTTGTTTATTCAATAAATATTTACCAAAACAATGTTTTGGACATAAAAGACAAGAAAATACTTTCCTTTCACAGCTGAAAATTAATCTAGTTGAGGAGACATACAAAGCTATAGAATATATAGACTCTGCTTATTTAAGAATAAATGTCCTCAAATATTTCAATGATGCTCTTTAATAGCACTTCTGTATAATTCTCCAGTTCATCTCACAAATGGGATGGAATTTTGGCAGAATCTCTATTTATCAAAACTTGGCTGTCTTCTGGCGGCAAACAGCAGATTCAAGCTGAGAATTTCTCTCCACTTTGGCAGAAGAGAAGAGAATAAACCCCCCTTTTCTCAGCACATATATAAATCCCAGGACATATTTTGTTCTGCGATGCAAAAATGAATCTGAGGTGTTTGTGTTATTATCTCAATTGTTGAAGTGCCATTCACTTCCTTACAAAACTTCTGCCATTGAATCTAAGTGGCAGAATCTTCAGAGATTGTGATTTCATGAACAGCCAAATTATCTGCTCAATCCAAACCAGGCAAAGTGATGGGAATATTTCCAGTGCTATAATTGACTCTGTTCTTCATGCTACGAAATTAGCCATCACTGTTCTAAGGGGCTGTAAAACAGTGGAACACCTCACATGCCTCATAGACAGTGCCAGTCTGGAGCATATGTATATTGACAAGGCAATAACAAGTGAGAGTGAAGGGTCTATGTTTTGACACTATCGATGAATGTATAGGCAAGTTCACAGGCTACTCTTTTCAGTTGCTAGATAAAAAAGCTTCCAGAGAAGTGAGCTAACTAGCTAAATCATTTTCTGCCAGAGCAAACATGAAGACAAGATGTAGTGCTCAGAGGAAAAACCATTCATCAGTATTGTCATAACATGACCCTCCACTCCATTGCTTCATTTCAGAAAGTGACATCCAGGATAATTATCATCACTCATGCAGATTTACAGGCTCTTATAGGAGAAAAGTATGTTAATGTCTAACCTCTAATATAAAGAAGAGTTTGAAATGTTTGGGCCTAATATTTGAAATCAGGGAAAACATCCCTCAAACTCCTTAAGGCATTTTCAGCCACATGCAAAATAAACTAGCTCTTGTGAACTTTGGCAATAAATCAGTGAAGACTATACCAACAAAAACATTACTCTCTGATTTTCAGGGAAGAGATGAAGTATTATAGGGATTAAAGCCCTACCATCAATAGATATTCTCACCATCTGCGGTCATAATGAGTCGAAGACCCTAGACAGGACAATATTGCTACCCCAGTGCCTGAAAGTACCTTAAAGGGAAAGCTCTCCTTTCTCTTGTATTTCATGTGAGAATTATGGTAGGGGACATTAGTTCATAGGAAACATGGACATTTAGTTCATCAAAGCCGGTTAAAGCTGTCAGGTTAGTCTAGCAACCCCCTCAAGGCACCAAAAAAAAAAAAAAACCAATTATCCTGCATCAAAGATTCATACAAACATGCCAGAGGCAGTTCCCTAACAGTTTTGGACATGGGGCAAGAGTTAAAATGGAGGCCTATATGCCATATGTCTACATATTCAGTTTTAAAACAAACTAAAATCTGTTTAACAAAATATTTTCTGTTCAATTATCTGGACAAATACATCCTTTTTATAATCTAGAGAGTCAGGTCTGAATTTTAAATTCTCAGACTCTTAAGAGGGGCCTTGCTGGCCCCTCCAAATAGACACCTTTGTCCACTCCTTGGGCCTAAGGGTATACATATAAGCAATGGCCCTTAAGAGGACTGGCCCAGAAGAGGCAGCCCTTTCATAGGGCATTCTGTGGTTCTGGATATTTGGAGTACAGTCTAGAAAGGAAGCAGAGTTTCCAGGTACACGTTCCCTTACTCCCTCCTTGCCCAATTGGGATGGGCATATCCAGACAAGGGGCAGAGTAGAGTCCTCTAAAATATGTATTCTGGCACAGGGGCCAGTCTTGCTCAAATCCAAGCATAGTACTACTCATGTTTCTGTGGTAGAAATACCCATCTCCACCATCCCCCGTCATGTACTTTCTACTTGCCTTTATAATTTAGAAAATATTTAACTCCCAGTTAAAGGGAAAAAAGATCATTGTGACAGTATCATTGAACAGCATTTTATAATAAAAGCTCTAAATTGGTTCGATCAAACCAAATGGCCCATGCCTTCTGCAATTACTTTGTGAAGGATTTAGTGAGTTTAGCATGTGTTACTGCATGCATGCTGTGGCTAAACAAGAGTGGATGCCTCTTTATCCAAGATAAAGGTCCACTTCTTTGTAATTTGGGAGATGTGCTGTATCTGTGCTTGGGTATTTATTTAATATGTTCTGGTTTAGACACATTCTGTTCATACATTTTTCCCATATGTTGGACTGTTTACTTCAAAAAGAACCTTTCCTATCAATAGGCCTCTTCAGAGAGGAGCTCCCTGGGGTTTATTCTTGGCCAGCTTCACTTTCCATGATCCTCTTGACATTTTCTGAGAAAATCTCCAACTCTTCTTTAATAGAGATATGCTGATAATATAGAAATGGTTTGCTCCTAGAAAAGATGTTAATTCAAAGAGAAGCCTTCACAGTATCAGAGAAAATTATATATTGACCTCAGTCCTTATTCTTCCTATAAAGGCATTTGGCTGAAGCAAATTGTTGTTTTCTTCCCAACAGGAATCTCATGAGACATTTAATTTGTGCAATGTTTGCTTGATTTTACAATGTTGAGAGTCAAGGATGGAATCGGAGGTGGAAGGATGAGGAATTACTTCAGCACCCCACCTCTACAAATAAACTTACTGTCAAATAAAAACTTTGGGCTTGCTATGCAAACTCAGACTTTGAGACCACCCCTTAGCCCAGACACCTCCCCTTTTCAACCAGATGTCCATCTCCACAATTACTTCAGATATAATTCCAATGATATAGCCATTCCCATTAACCCATGGGCTTTTCTGATTTGTGTTAACTTACATCTTTAACCTAATGGAGTTAAAAAGTAAATAAATAAATGAAGAATGGATGACAAAGCCAAGTAACCCTCAGCTGAACAAGCTGGATTTGTCCTGGGTTCACATGTCAACTATGGCAATAACAATCCCTAAAACATATAAATACCAGTAAAAGTAATGCCCAAACCATAAACACTTTGAATTACATGCTTATCATTGTTATAGTTGGCATCTAACTGATCAAAGACTGTTAAATACACAAGTTTATTCAGAGTTATCCTAAATATAATGAAGACTCTCTTCTCAGAGGAAATAGTCTTTCCTTTTGCATAAACTTAAGCCAACTACAATTTGTTGGACTGAGAGGATTGACACAGTTCTCATTTCCAACACACACTGACAAATTGTAAATGGTTCGTTGGTGGTCAGTGAGTCTTAGTACATACTAAAATCTCATAGTTTTCCATTCTACAGGACTGGACCTTTTTTGCAGACTCTTTTTCCTTTTTTTCTGAGCTACATTCTGTCCAAGGAATCTTGAGAGTAAGAACCATAATAACTACAAGTGATTGAGTGCTACCTATTCTGTGCTAAGTGCTTTACAGTTATCATAGTGACAGTATGAGCCAGGTACAGTGATGACCTTCATTTAACAAATTCTGAAATGGAGGATCAGGAAGTTTGGGTGATTAGACTAAAATCATGCTGCTTAAACCATGTGGAGCTGAGATTTGAACCCAAGTCTGAATGACTCCAATAATTATGCTTTTGCTATCATCTGAGGTATTTTTGTGGGAGATCTAAACCTACGGCCTAGGAATACAGTTGTTCTCTCTTCTAGGACCCTCTTCTGGTGACCTATGGCGGACTTCCTGCTGAGTACTTGAGTACCAGTCATAAGTTAACAAGTGTCAAAGATCTGATGCCTCTCTAAGAATTCTCCAGATTTGCTTGTTGACGCTCCTGCGGGTTAGGTAACACAGTGTCACCCTTTGCTTGCCCTGGGCGGCTCTGTTCTCTTCTGCGGGTCACCAAAGAGGGACACACATCTATGAACAGTGACCTGAATGGGCTCTGATTACCATATTCCCTCCAGGTATATTTTCAGTGTGTGGACTATAGCATTCATCTCTCTCTTCTGGAAGTTTCCAAACTCACATACCTGAGCAACTTAGGAACCATTCAAATAGTCAATACAACTTGTAAAACCAAATCTGGGACTATTCATAAATACCATAAATAATATCACCTGCTAATTGAATCTGTTTTAATTGAACATGGAGGAGTCTCATGGAGTGTATTAAGTGTCTTTTTTAAAAAAAATTCAGCTGGCATTGACTCTGATGACTACGCAATCCCATCTAATTTAAGCTCAGCCTTGGTAAAATTGTTAAGACTCTAAATTATTCAAACCCATTCATTGGTTTCCTGCTTTTTCATATATCTAAATGAGTTTACATGGGATACTATCTTGCTAGTGGCATTGAGAGCTGGCCTTTTGAAACCCATGACAGTCAATGATAACTAACCCAACAGCATTTTTTTCTGTATGAACATCTACCTGCCTCAAATTGTTTGACAATTTCTTTCTTAGAATTGCTAAGAATAAAGGCACATAACTTTTCAGAAAGAAAAGAGAACAATCTGTTCTTCTGACTATCTGATGAGCTGCATTAGTTGTTTAATATGCTCATTGTAATGAGTGATTTTAGGCATTTTAGGTATACAGTTTTAAGCTGGGGAATAAATATGTAAAACCCAGAATAATATTATTATTTTACTTCCCCCTTACATGAGATAATGATGCTTGGGATAGGTTCACAGATGATGTCTTGCTTTCATTCAAAGGTGAAAAAACTTATTATGAGATAATAATATGCTTTTACTCACTCCCTATTTATTTTCATAAAAGTCCCAAACTGCATAAAGTTTAATCAACTATTACATATCCCTCAAAAAAAAAAAATAGCCCATCATTCAGTATAGTTGAACTCAGGTTGGACGGGAAGAATTTGAGTCCTAAAGTTAATCTTCAACCAGAGACCAGTTCTCTCCATGGCCATTTTGTCATGGAGTTTGGTGGTACCATGTTTGTCTACAAAGATTAGCCCTAGATGATGACACTACATGAAGAGGTCAGCTGTAGAATCAGGAGTATGTGAATCAATGTGAAAAAAGTAGGGCGATTTTCCTTGAATAATTTTTGTAGTCCATTTTCCAGACTATAGTATATATTGTATACACCACACATGAAATTACTATTCTTCCCTTCCCTGAAGTATTACAGGCCCATCATTAGCAGCAAGATACAGAACTTTCCATTGTACTGATCCAAAAGGAGCTTCAGAAACAAACATTTTTAGGAATAAGTATGTGACAAAAGTAATACCAGAAATAAATTATTATTTAATTATCAAAGCAGGCCTGTAGGAAATTGGGCTTGGTTAAATTTTGGAGAATCCTTGTTCTCATTTTCACTCAAATATACAAACTGGATCCAGCTCCTTCTTTTAAATAACCTTAGCACCGGCAACCCTCCACCACACTTCCAGATTTTTGACCATTTCTTTTAAGCCTCTGAACAGTGATGCCACAATCTAAGTCCCCTTGAATCAGTAATTCTTTTCAAGGAGTTAAGAAGGCAGTTTCGCCTCAGACTCAAAAAACAATCCAACCCACATCAAGGCTAAGTTCCTACTCAACCAGTTCTGGCAAGAAAATGGAACTGATTCTGAGGGTTTTCCAGCAACCTCTGTCCTCAGCAATAAGTTATCAGAAACCAATGGAGTCAAGATGTCATTAAATTTAATTATGAAGTCAATTGCTTATTTTCTTTCCAGAACTGGAAAAAGAGAGTAAAACAAACAGAATTAAAATAGAACATATCTGTCCTCCAAAAACCTCTAATATAAGCATAATTTTCTTTTCAGCAAAGCCTTCACCCTATTTGTTAAAGAATATCAAAAGTTCAAGTGATGGGCTAAAGAAGAAATAATTATTCTTATTGTATACTTCTATTCCAACAATGGTTGTAGCATGGAAGCATACTTTACATAGTAAAATGAGCATCTTAATCTTTTGCAAAGAATGTGGTTACTTCCTTCCTGGGAGTGGAAATTCTGAGAGAGCCAGGAGAGAAAATGATCCTGCTAATTCTGTTAGCCTGCCAGGAGAAAGCCTGCCTGGCCAGTTTAGGGGAACTGGGCCTGAATGGGGTATTCTGCAGCAAAATAGAATGCCAGCTTCTGTCTTGATAATAGAATGCCAGCTTCTGTATTTGTCCCATTTGGCAAGTACAATGTGTGTTGATTTAGCCAATTGATATTGCAGAATGGTAGGCAGCAGAACTAAAAAATAAGCAGGACCAGAAGCTACTGAGCTCACAATCATGTCTCAATCACAGTGTCAGTGTATAGTTTCCAAGAATTTTACCCATTAGAGGTCTAGAATCGTAAGATTAGAAACTGTAGGCTCACAGGTGGTTTAGCAGCCCAGCTCAGGGTTGAAAGATGTCTTGATGGCAATATCAAAGAATGGGAGTAAACATAAAGCCAAGGTGGGACTCGACTATACACACGACTTTGTGCCTTAATCTAAGACTCAAAGCACTTGTTTGCTTAATTAGATTTCCAGCAATACTTAATTACATTGATATGAGAGTATCACATTTAACGTAAGTCTGGGTTTTTCAATTTCCCAATTCAGACAAAATTTTATATTTATTCAAAGAAAGCACCATGTAGCCTGAATGTATACACCCCTTTTGTTAATAAAAGATTACCTAAAGGGTTGCCTCATTCTGCCTACTTCCATCTCCCAAACAAAAAAAAACAAATCAATACAACTACAAATTGTGTATCATGGAAATCTCTTCAAGATGTTAGCTTCCCTAGTAAAAGGCCTCACAGGAAGGCATATTCTAGATGGCAAACAACAACCCAGTCTATCATCAGCTGCTACAGAATTCTTTCAACAATTCATTTGGACAATTATTCTCTTATTTAATCATTTGCCTAATGATTTTTGGGGAAAACTTTTATATGCAACAGTTAGTAAAAGAGGGAAAATTTCCTTGGAGGAGACTGTTATTCACATATATTTTTAGTGAATTTATTATTTAGGGTTAAATATTTACTCTAGTATTAAACATGTACTTTTCCAATAGTGTACTCTCTCTTGAACACTTCTATCCATCTGCATGCATACACAAGGACACACTGCTCACAAATATACACACACACACACAAGCATACCAGTTGTTATTTACTTATACAAATGAAGAGGAACATTGATGGAGAAAATTCCAAAGAGAAGACAATCCAAAAGCTGTTCTGCTTACACTTAAAGTTTATATATTTTTTGGCACTAGATTTACCTTCCAAGTTAAGTTAATGTTAAAATGAATTTGCAGGGAACCAGCTGTGGCTCAATTGGTAGAGCCCTGGTTTACCACATGGGAGGCCCCGGGTTCGGTACCCGGGGCCTCCTCGAGAAGGCAGGCCGCTACGAGCTGGCAAGCCACCGTGGGCAAGGCAAGCCGCTGCGGGCAAGGCTAGCCGCTGCGAACAGGCAAGCCGCTGCGCAGTGAGCTGACTCGGGGTGATGCCGCAGCAGGGGGAGACAAGCAGACACAGAAGAACGCAAAAGCAAAAATGAACACAGCAAGAACAAGCAGCAAGGGGGGGACATATAAATAAATAAATAATAAATCTTAAAAAAAAATTGAATTTGCATTCTCTAAGTCATGCCCATTGTGTAAATGACATACTCAGCCATAAACACTGTGATTTTTCAGGCACCAAATCATTTCTAGTTTATTCACCAACTTGACTCAGGGATGAGCCAGGGAATGGAAAAGTAAATTATATTGGCATTCTCTTGGTCCTACCA
Source organism: Chaetophractus vellerosus (assembly GCA_004027955.1). NCBI lineage: Eukaryota > Metazoa > Chordata > Mammalia > Cingulata > Chlamyphoridae > Chaetophractus > Chaetophractus vellerosus. Next base: position 23,071 of record PVKH010002002.1, read on the forward strand.
GGCACTTGACCCTGGTGAAGTGTGATGTGGTTGTTAAAACAACAGGCTATCTCCGAGTTTAGTGAATATAGAAAACATCCTTTAAGAAACTCTTTGGAGAGGAGAAAAGGAATGAAAACTCAGCAAGGAAAACTATGGGAAGTGCTGCTTGTCCCCTGTACCTCCCTGCCAGCCAGATCAGAATTTTCTTTTGCTTCTAAGCAAAGTGGCTCCATTTGATGGTCAAAAGTCCAGGCCAGAAAAAACCTGCTGTAACTGGCTTTGGACAGTGTGGACAATTTCCTGGGGAAAACACCACTTTATTTCTGCTTTCCCTGAATCTGTTAAAAACATGTTTGTTTTGGCATTTTTCAGCAGTAGTGTGATTTTTAGTATTCCACAGTTTGAGAGGATTAGATTACACCTTGTGACCAAAATTAGAGTTGGGAGTAAGTTAACTCCAGAGTCTTAGAATCCTATAATTATAGGCTCAAATAGAAGGAGTAAGGTGAGTCTAGATAAACTTTGCTTTAAGGATTTAATACAACATACTGTGTATGACTTAAGACATATTAAATTTCTATGCTACATACTTTAGGTATATCACATGATACCTGTGCCTTAAACATATCCTATGGCAACATTTGACAAACTGTGGAAGGTTTGTGTATGCAAGAACTTGGGAACTGAAAGGGAAGTTGGAGTCCACTCCCTCCACTTTACAGAAGAGTCGCTGCATCAACTGGAATGTAATGGGTTTTCTCAGCATCACACAAAACATGATAAGAGAGCTGCCACTAGAACATAGGTCTCCAGACTTTTAGCCTGACACACATTCCAGTGTCTCTCTCTCTCACACACAATTTTTTAATATAAAATTTTACATATGAATTATGGAATTTGGGTTTGTTTGGTTTTAGAATTGCTTGCCAGAAGGGAATCCTAGTAGCTCTGATAACAAAATGTATGAATGCACTGAAAAAAAATGATACTAGATAAAAGCCAATTCTTTCCCTTTGGAGCAGAAGAGAGAGAATCCTGAACAATTTTCTAAATATGATCCTGGATTCCATCATTACTAGAGAAAGTTCCTTTAATTGGACAAATAAAAGGTGAAAAACCTTTGAGAAGGTCTCTGTTATCAAGCCATTACGTATATTCTCTGAGGGGAGACACCATACTTAAAAATCATAAGTGATTACTTATTTTGTGAAAAAACTATTTGTCCAGTGTCTAAAGGAAAAACAAAAGCATGTTTTCACACACTTGTATTTATTTAGTAGTTTTTCTATAAACCCAAGAAGGCCATAAAAACATTTTCACTTAAAGACAGAGTGAAGGTCTGTAAAATTAATAAAAGCTATGTTTGTGGGAGAATGTGGGACAGTGAAATGGTACTCTTTGTTCTACTTTGTTGAACAAGGTTTATGATTACTATTTACTGCAAACGGTTGACTCTAACACGAAACCTTATTTACTGTGGTGGGAAAGAGATGACCACATGGTTATCTCCCACTTGATGTTCACTAGGAGATGTGGAAAGGAGACTGCTGTTGTGTAGGATGCTGAGTAAATTTACAGCTATTTGGCTTGGTCTGCTGCTGGCGCAAACTTTGCTTACAAATGTATTTATTTGAAGCCTCTCCTTTGCTCTCCCTGATTCTCTGCTTCACCATGTCCACCTCTCCTTTGCTCTCCCTGATTCTCTGCTTCACCATGTCCACAGAGGACGAGGAAGAGTACAGCCCAATGTGTAGAAGAGGGCAATGGACAGACTCTTTGAGTCTAGTTAGGGGAGACAGAGTAGAGATTATCAAGGTTGTCAGAGGAAACCAGCTTTAAAAATAAATTACATTGAACATTAATGTTATAATATGTCAATAGCAGGGTGATATTTGACAAAGCAATCTATGGATAGAAGCGTATAGTTATATATTAATAAGCTTCCATCAATGGTTAAAAAATGAAATATGTTAAATGAAAGAAACTAGACAAAAAGTGCTACATGTTGTTTGATTCCAACTATGCAAAATGTAAATACAAATAAATTAGAGAGACAGAAATAGATTAGCAGTTATAAATGGCGGGGGAATGATAGCGAGATTAAGAGGTAACTACTAAGGGTTAGAGTTTTCTTTGCTTTTTGATTTTTAGTGTTATTTTTTCTGGAGTAATGAAAACGGTCCGATAGTGCTTCAGGTGATGAATACACAACTCTGTGATTATATCAAATGCCCCTGATTTTGCACTTTGGATGGATGGTATGGTTTATGAATATGTTTCAATAAAATATATATATGAAACATAAATAAACTACATTGAACTGTAGGACTTCAGAAACAAATCCATTTATCTCGCTCATACTGGTCTCGCAACCTGGATATCACAAGATTGATATTAATAACAATTATAATAAATTCTAGGGAATTTGGTGGAATGAATACTGCTGTGAGAAAAGAGGATTCATCAGGCATCTGGTCAATTCCTTGCAGATATATTTATTCTCCCACATTCCTTAATAAAGCAAAGGAAGTTTGGGAAAGGAATGTAGGCATGAACGGAGCAGTAAGCAGGGGCAAATGATTTTGTTGTTGTTGGTATCTAGGTGGCTGAATTTCCCTTATAGGAACATTATTCTAAACAGAAATTATCGCCCTGAATCCTGTTTTGTCTACTAGGGGAAAAAATCCACTTAAACCTACTAGTTCTTTAGCCAGATATATCCTTGAACCTTTCTAAAAAGTAGTTGCATGACTATGGACAGAGAAGAGAGAGACATATCACTCTGCTAGGGGTGAAGTGGTGGGGTGGTGTGAGGAGTGAGGGTGGGGTGTCACACTGAAAAGAGGGGAGCAGTGGTATAAGAAACCGTACGGCTTGCTTCTTGCTTCAGAGTTTTATCTATGCCTGGATTTTAGACCATGACTTAGAACTGTACACCAAGTTTTTTTGTTTGTTTGTTTGTTTTTTTTGAGACAGGTGAAGATCTGTCTAGTAACATATACATGCTACTAGAAATACTTTAGTGGCTGTTCCCCAAACTGCTACAAACAAAGATGAATCAACATGTGGTCTCTGGTCTTTTAACCATCTCTGCTGCTTCTTCTTCCTCCATTTTTAACAAGGGTTTGCTACTGGAAAACTTAATTTTTACTCTAAGTTTCTGTCATTACAAAAGCTTTTCTGTGAAGAATTAACCATGCATAAATCCATCCAAAGTGTACAATCAATGGTATTGGTATAGTCACATAGTTGTGTATTTATCACTTCAATCATTATTAGGGCATTTTCATTATTCCACTAATAATAATATTATTAATAATAAAACAAAAAACAGACAAACAAAAAAACTCATCACCTCTCAATCTCCCTAAGCTGCCCCTGCCATACATTGCTGCTATTCTATTTCTCTCTCTAGTTTATTTGTATTTATATTTTGTAAAAACATCTTTATATATGCAATATTACTCATATCATATTTCAATGTGGTTTCACTATATTATACAGTCCCATGTTACATTTTTTAGCTTCCCTTCTAGTGAAATACATGTCCTGAGACTTTCCCTTTCAACCACTGTTATACCCATATAATAGTTCTGCTAGTTACAAACATGGTGCTGTGCTTTCACTATTTCTATTCATTTCCAAAGATTTACAAAGAAACTCTTTAGCAATTCTGCACAGAATAGCCCTCAGCTTTCATTCAAATATACTGAGGGCAAGAGCTGGCATTCTGAAAGGTAGGAGCAATTCTACAGAGATTAATGCACAATTTTTATTGAAAGGAATCTCCATTTACTGTTTCTAGCACTCCTAGAAGCAGCAACATAATGTCTTTACAGAACTTAGAGTTAGGATGAATGGAGCTGGTTGCATGCGTTTTTGTATTCATTACTTCATTTATTATTCAAACATTTAATGGGCACTTACTATGCTACTTATGGGAACAGAAAACAGGAAAAATGACCTTGATGCTTTCCTTAGACAGCTCAGGATCTAGCAGGTGATTCAAAAAGTGAGATCATTAGAAAGGTATTATAGCAGTTTGATATTGTTTATGAGTTCCAAAAATAGATATTGGATTGTGTTTGTAAACTGGTCTGTTCCTCTGGGCATATTAGATTGTATTAGATTCAGAGGTTCCACTTTTACTTGACTAAATTACAGTTAAGGCTTTGATTCGGCCATGTCAGTAGGATGTCAAGTTCCAGCCCCCTTGGTGGGCAAGGACTCACAGAGAAACAACACAGCAGAGGAGAGAGTTGGAGTTTTGATGCTGGAGCCCAGGAAGTAAATACACAGAGAAGAAGATACACGAGGGAAGAGAGAAGGCTCCATTAGAGATGGCAGAGGCCCCTGGAAGAGAATGATCCTGGTAGTCTACAGCTGACCTTATGAAGAGAGCAGAGCAGCTAAGCCTGGAAAGAATGAAGGAACTGGGACCTCGGAGCCTTAGGAAGAAGAGGAAGGCTGAACTCTTGCAAAGACCGGCAGCCATCTTGTTCCAACATGTGGCAACAGACTTTGGTGAAGGAAGTAACTTATGCTTTATGGCCTTGTGACTCTAAGCTTCTACCCCAAATAAATACCCATTATAAAAGCCAACAGATTTCTGGTACTTTGCATCAGCACCCCTTTGGCTGACTAATACAGATATCAATAGACCTACGATACTAACGGAACATGAGGGTGAGCTAGAAACCAAAACATGGGTTTCATCTTTGAAAAGTTGTGAGAAAATGCTTCCCCCAAAGAGGACACCTAAACTGTGACTTTATAATGAATAGAAAAATCTATGGTGAAGGAAAAATGAGCAGAAAAGGAAAATATTCTTGTTTTGGGTAACAGTAGATTACACAGAGAATTTGCTATTTAGATTTTACTTGAAAAGGTTGAAAATAATATTAAGAGAGTTTAACTAGAAGAAAGGAATGATCAGATTCACAGGTATGAAAAGCCATTGTGCAGAATGGAATGAATCAAAGTAAGTAAACAGTTTGAGAAGCAGTAGAGCCTACTGGTTAAAACCAAGGACTCTGGATTTAGACTGGTATATTTAAATCCTGGCTTTTCCAGGTAATTACTGTGTAACTCTTGGGCAAGTTGTTTAATCTCTCTGTGCTCCATTTTCTTCACCTGAAGTAATAATAGCAGCTATCCTATATAGTTCTAAGGATGAAAATAATTAATGTATATAAAAGTACTCAGAACAGTGCCTGATGTATAGTGGATGCTCTATAAGAGTTAGCTCTTAGGAGAATTTTGCAGGGGTGTATGGGAGCAATTAGGAGGATCTGGGTGTTAGAGATTAACTCATGTACCCCACAAAAGGCACATTTAGGTCTTAATCCCTGGTCATGTAGATGTGAATCCATTGTAAATAGGCTCTCTTGAA
>PVKH010002003.1:0-28445 GCA_004027955.1 Chaetophractus vellerosus
AAAAAGCCCTCTACATATTCACCTGACCTGTGTGTGGTGTGTTTCTTCGCCGACTCCTTAGACCACCTTCAGCCCTGCTTCCCTCTGCCTCGGCTGGACCGCGGCACTAGAGTGGACTTTCTGGTATCCAATGGATTTTTAAAAATGGATTACATAGGAATAAGACAAGAGAGAACTAAAAAGGAGCAGGAAGACAGGCTTAAGAAAAAGACAAAATAATATAATGATTGGAGAATTGTAAAATAAAGTGAAATGTCAACAGGAGAGAAGAGGATAAACAGGGAAATAAGCATAGGGAAAATAAACTAATAAAGCTATTTGGAAGTGTGACTAGATTGCAATGAATTTATACTCATTTTCATGTAGTCTTTCAATGTGGAAGAATGGTATTTTTACAGAGGAAAATTTCCGGGAATGCCACTTTTGATATTAGAGTGTCATTGAGTACACTAACCAAGTACAACGTTGTTCCATGATTCAATCACCAAAGAACCTGATATAATTTCATTTTTTCATTAAGGTTGACTCTACATTTGTTTCTAGGTTGTTCTTTTTTAATTTGATTTGTCATTATTTAGTTAGAAGAAATTGGTGACCTTAGGTTTCCTTTACTGGCAAGGTTTAAATCCTTTCCAAAATTCTGTCAGGCCAATGTGAAATGTTGAGTCTACGTGATCAGAATAGGCATAAAAAATATTTCACTATAGCTCTGAAGATTCTGACTGAGAGGGTGTGTGACTAAATTTATAATAAAAATACATCAGTCTTGAAAACCAAGTTTGAATTAAGCTCAAGATTTTAGAAATAATTATACTCAGATTCTACAAAGATTCTCATTATGCCCTATAACTCAGCACCTCTCCCTGGTGTTTTTACCTTATGGCATTTCTTACTGTTTGTTATCTCCCAATCCATTCAAGTGTCTTCCAGAAATCCTTTTCCTCTGCAAGCAATCATCCCTGCATTTGTTTTCAAGTTCTTTACCAGTGTTCACTTTACCCAATATTTCCCAACCACATTTGTCTCCTTGTAAAATATTGCATTATTTTTTAGAAAAAATTCCATCCTAAATCCTAGCACTTGGAAATAGTGCTGCTACATGCCAATTGTTTCTTGACCTGTCTGGTTCCCAATCATTTCTATTTATGCATCATCACAATTCAAAACAAGTGCTCTGCATTTTTTCATACTTGGTGATTCCAGTTAGGACAGTGCCCTAATATTTTCACAACTCTAGCACCAATCATTTAGAGCTCTGCAGGGAGAATGTTTCTGTTCAAGGTGTAGGTAAAAGTAAGGAGTTTATATGCAAAGGGGCTTCTGTAAAGGATTTGCATAGCAGTGCCAAAAACCAACTTAATTTTGAAATATTAGTTATCTCTAGACTTAGGTCTTCAGATCCTGGGCCACCCCCAATCCCTGAGGTTTGTTATTATATAACTTTCTTTGCAGTCTTTCATCATCCAACATGCTGTGCCCCAATCTAGTCTAACTCCTGGAATTTCTATTAATTTTCATGTGCAAAACAAACCTATATCTATGTTTCCAGACCTGAAGTCATAGCTAAAACATCCTAAATTATAATAGTTTCCTTACATAGAGGAATTCTGCACCAAGCACTTAGATTTCCCCCCACCCCCATGTTCTCAAACCTCACTCTTATTTGTCAGTGCAATCACCTGAGTGTTAAGCACCTAGAACACTATTTTGTAAACACCATATGCTCAATAGATAATCAGTACTTTGGTTGTAAGTGATACCATTTACAATTTATGTAAACCATGAAAGACAGTTGTATAAATCAACCCTTTAATTTGGAGAACTCAAGTTAATTTATGTCAAAATTGAAATGTTTAAGGATATGATGCTAATTTTGAGATTGTTATCTGAAATTTAGCATGATAGTTTCCACCAGTGATCTGTAACAGTATGGCAATTATTATATTTTCAAATTCATATTTTAAAATTTTTGATAATAATATATATATATATATGTATACACTGAGAGTAATTATTACAAAGAGAGTACCTTAAACACATCTGGCCTCTTTTCCTCCTCTAACTCTGCTAGAAAAATTCATCAACTAATTTAACTATCATAAAATTTTGAGGTCTGAAGAAGCTCTTGGTATGTCTAAGATCTTGAGTTCTCAGGGGAATAAAAAGAATATGAAAGTGAAGTTGTTTAATAATATTAGTCCTGTAAAAAAGACATAACCCCTGTGGATTAGAATGAGCCTGGGGTATAGTCCAACCAGCCCCTCAGTTGTCTGAGCAGACCAGAAGGACTAATATTGGTAGACCCACTTTTTACAAGGTTAGAGTTTTCCTGTGACCATTAGCTACTTGCATTTGTAGGAAAGTTCATATGTTCACACTAGTTGTTTTAAACCTTGTAGAAAATAAAATATTAAATTTTAGAGTAATCCTTCACTAACTGCACTTGAAAAGAGAGACGTGAGTCCACATAGGCTTCCCCCACCCCCCAAAATATAAAGTCTTATTTGCACATCTAGTCAACATTAAGCCACTGTAGAAAATATTCACAAATTGTCTATCACTACCAGGCTAATCTGTGAGACCAAAACAGGTGGCTGGAATCTTATAATTGATATTCAAAGAAGGAGGAAGATCAACCTGAACGTAATAGTAGGTTGTAATTAAGGAAATCTTATGGAAAGAATGAGAGTAAACTTTATGGGAACATGAAGATTTTCAGAAAAAAATATTAAAGTATTCAAAAGACATTTGGGAATTATAAAGCACATTTGGGTTAAAGAAACCATACATTTAATAATAAAGATGAAAATTAATGAATATTTTGAAATGCAAGTGGAAAAACTATGACACACCACAGAACAAAATTAAACCTGAAAAACATAGAGGTAAAGTTATAAGATATGAAGAAGAGTTCCAGGAGAGCCAATATTCATGTAAGAGCAACTAAAACATAAGTTTACATAAACAGATGGAGGAGAAATAATAAGGGAAGAAATGACAAAAATAAAACTTGCTAAACCACGGGAAGAATTTATCCAAAAGAAAAACTATAGCATTCTGTACAAACCATCGAGGGAAGAAAAGATACTTTATTTCTTTGGATTCTGGAGGTAACCCTCCCAGCAGACTCTATGTAGCTTACTTAAGTTCTTAATTATACTAACTCATAATATACATGGGAAAGGAGTTGATCTAAAGTTTCTAACATTATTCCATGCATCCTAGCATTAATTTCTGACACCTGCAGCAGAAAATTACACACAATTCAAGAAACAGTTTTTATTATGCTAGTAGAAACAGATAGAAATGAAGTGCCTGATCATGATATATCAAGAACTGCCTATCATCAACTGGGTTCTATCAGATAACACTGCATTAGACTAGCAGCGATATAGTGTGAGACAGAAGTGGTATATCCTTGGTGAAGAACACAAACTTCAGCAAGATGGCTCCACTTGGACTAGGGAAATTCTTAAATGTAACCCATCAAAAGCCTAAATTTCTGGAAGTTGAGAAAGTGAACTCTTTGGTCTTGAAAACAGGGACACTACAGGGCTACAAAAGGCCCAACCCCATTGGCTGACCATGGGACATTTGCAAAGGGCTGTTACAGCTTCAGAGCTGCGAATGGAAGTGTCAGCTTCAATCCTGTTAGCGTTACTCCCTTAAAGATGTTATTATCTAGAGGACTCTTCACTTAAATAGTTGGTACAATAATACATGTCATAGAATCATTTTTCCCAGAAATGTGACCTATGAAAAATTGTTTCAGGGAACTTTCATTAGTTTACTAATTAAAAATTACAATAATGTATAATAAAAGGAAATCCAAGAAAACAATTGCAGGTTAACTTAAAAGGGAATTAAGGCTTTTACCAAATCCCTTTAGTGTGCCAGGCATGGCATTAGATGCTGGAAATACCAAGGTATGTAGCCATGATATTCCCTCTGATGAGAAATACTTTCATTTTACCTTTATTTGCCTGGCTTTCCATGTGTGTAAACTATGATTAGATAACCTGTATATTATTCCATACATTTTAAAATTTTAACTTTTATTTTAAGTAGTAAACCTTGACATTTCTTTGATTTTATATCCTTCCTAGTAACCAATAGTTTTTTCTTTCTTGAGAATTTGGTGGGAATGAGGCTGCCTTGCCAAACAAAAGTCTGTCATACAGACAAGTGTTTAAATTGTCTTTTTCTTTTCTTAGAGGATTCTATACTAAGAGGGAGATTTTATTTTTTAAAAACTTGCTACAATGATGACTTCATTACCCATCGTTGTCTAATTAAGATGTTAATAGTCCACATATAAAATGTTTATAAAGATTCTGACTTGTTTTTAAATAAATATTTGAGTCTTATTGTTTTTATTCCTAACAGTTCAGTTTTTTCTGTTGATTGTTTTTCTTGGTGATTGATTTATTAGCACATAAAATTGTTATATATATTCTAATATAGCAATTGTCTTTAACTGTTTAGTGTTTAACTTTGCCAATGTATCTAATTTTGTTAATGTATCTAATTTTGTTAAATTATCTAGTTATAAAACTGTACTTTGCTTTTTAATTGCTTAGTTGTGTTTGGTAAGAGGGAAAATTGAGAGATCTATAAAAATAAGCAGGAACAAACTATAAAGAATAATTAGAAACTGGAAAACAGTAAGCCTAGAAGTACCACAAACATTCTATCAATTAAAAAAAAGGGAAGGGGGGTTCCAGTCAATTTATCTATGAAGAATAGAATAAGGGAGAAAATATTTTAAGGGGAAAACAAATGGACAGGCTTTATCATGGTGAAAAGTAGGGAAAAAAAACAGTTTTCAGTTTAAATTCTATATATTATTTTTATTCACTTAAGGGGAAATTATAGTGGTAGATTAAGTGATTTACATGTCTGGGAGGAGCTGAACTAGATGAATGTAAAATATTTTAACTAATTGTGCTAGCATGAGTCCTTATCCTCATTCCAAATTATCATAGAAATTGCTTTCTATAAAATGGACTGATTTCAATTAATTATGCTTAGAGTATACTTGAAAATTTCTTTATTTCAGATCTATTTAATTGGCATCTTTATTTATTTAATTATTTATTTCCTCCCAGACTAGATTGATGGTTAACTTCAATTATTTTTATCTTTTCTTAGAGGAGAAAACTTGACTTGCATAGAATTTTGGCAGAAATATAAAAAAGAACTTTTCCTTGTGAAATCCATACATAGTAATTAGTTTTAATCATGACTAACATGTGGATGACTATAATCAAACATATACTAACTAGTATCCTTGAATGAGTAGTATTTAGATTTTCCTGAATACCTCTGGTTTAGTCTATTGTCCCAGCATGATTAATGGCACTTTTCCTTTCTCAGAGATGTCCCAATTGCAATAATAAATTACATTGTTGTCCTAAGTGTAGGCAGTCATGTTTGTACTACTGTGTAGTCCCTATTAACTCCTTTCTCACATCCAATCTTATAAAAATTTCAGTTTCATGCACTAATATGGAATTTTTCTGAAACCAAACGCCAGTATCTGAGATGTAGTAAATTCTGTTTGTTCTATTCAATTGAATTAAAATTTACTGAGACCATGATGCAATCATATTCTATTGAAACTTGTAAAATAGATCTTAATCCCATTTATAGATTAAGATCATTCACAGTGATTACCATGCTCTAGGTCATACAATTAGTAAGTGGTAGTGCATGAGCTAATTATTTTATTCATTAATTTACTTGTGAAATATTAAGCAGCAACTAGTACCAACTACACACATATATTGAAATTACATAGATAGATAACATAATCTAGGTACTTAGAAAATTTAGCATCTTAATACATAGTGGTAGGATGAATTGAATTCAAGCTTTCTTATTCTTAATCTAGCACTCTTGTCATCATGTGCTTACCTTCTCTTATTGCTTTCAACATTAAAATAATGAAAAACAATGTATTTTTGTTAGATATAGAATGGCTCCATAGATTTATAAGATAAAATATCACAAGTTTGTTTTCTCCCATTGTGTACTGATTTCTTCAGATCACAGAGTATGTATCTGAATTATTTACAGAGGAACAATCATTAAAAGTATTTGTACCATATTTAAAACATATCTTACCATACTCTTTATCTACCATATTGGTTATAATTTTAGCTCACACACTTACACCTTCTATTCATCTTGCATGAAGAGGAATAGCGATCATATACGGAGTTAAACAGGAAAAGTGATCATAATTACAACAGAAAAGAATGAAATTTATTGCTTTTTTGTTGTTTATGTTCTTTAATTAAAGAGGTAAGGCACCAATTGTCACAAACATATAAATTATTTTAAAAATAAAAACCAATTAGGCTTTCCAAGAGATATACAATTTTTAAATTTTATCTTTTCAAAAGAAATACTCTTGTCCAACATTTACTCTTAATTTGCCTTTGAAATTTTATTGAGATAGTGAATTACATGGAATGCATCTATGATGTCCTTTCTTTCAGAGAAAATTGTGAATATCACCTTAACAATGGAAATAACTTTTAAGGTATTAAAAGTTGCCATCGTATTTGATGGCAAAGGCAAATAATAGCCCCCATGCAAAATCAGTCCCATAACTATAGTTAGGCACAAGCTGAAATATCAAGGGGAATCTACATTACCCATACTTAAATGTAACATTGCAATACCCTGATAAGGGTAAAATATCTTTTATCTTAGAGTGACCAGCAAATGGAATAAATATGATTATAGTTTTCATATGTGAAATGAGGTTAAATTTTAAGTTCAACTTAGAAGATTTTAGATTGCAGTAAATAGCTGCTTTCTTATTTTTCAATACTTGTGTCTTTTTTTTTCTAGAATAGCAAGAACAAGCACTGTATTTTTCAAATCTATATTTATAGATTCAGAGGAGAAATATCAGATGCTTCCTTACGTCTCATAGAAAATGAAATGGGTATAAGTTTGCTTTCTTTGTTAAAAGGATATTGAAATCATAACAGATATTCATAGAAAAAGAATAGACATTTATTTTAACATCTATCTTTAAACTCTGTGCCCAAGTTATCATGGAAAGCATAATTATCATAAAGTTTTTGATGGTATATTATGCTACCAATTTTACCCTGATATTTCTATTAAAAAGAAAATTGACCAGGGGTAGTGAAGGCTGTTGAGCATGCCAATCCTTCCTTATCACCACTTTTGTGGTTTGCTAATGCATCATTTTTAACTGGTCTGTACTTAATTCTAGACAACTACTTGGTGAAATACAATAAAGCACTGAAATACAATAAAATACTTAAAGATAATAGAGAATAAATTGTAGAAGTGTGTGGATGTAACTGGTTTTGGGATTTAGCATAATTCTAAGAAGTATTGAGGTGTCTTTCCTTTAATAATGCCCCCCACTTTAGAAATAATAATGTTATCAGTGCTTTGTTTTATAATATAGAATATGTTTGTTGCGTACAGCAGCAAAGAGAATTCAATGAGAAATAATAAAATATCTCATTAGAATAATAATTAACTTTAAGTGGCTTAAATGAATTATAATTTTAATCTCACTTACTATAAATCTAAAGGTAAGATATTTCATATTTCCATTTTCAACTTAATTATCTGTGGCTCTGAATCTCTATTTTTCTGATGTTCTTCAATTTTCCCTCATGACTAAATGTTGACTGTTGCAGCTCAATGTATTTCATCTATTGCAACAGATTTCAAAGCCAGGGAAATGTTCTGTGCAGAATGTGCTGTGCATGGATATTCTTCTCATGCATTTCTTGCTTTCTTCCTTTTTGGGTTTTTGTTTGTTTGTTTTTATGTTTGTTTGTTTCAAGAAGAACCAGTATATTTGCTAGTCTCCAATAATCCTTTTAATTCTCATTGGAAGAAAGCATATCAAATGTAAATCTCAAGATAGAAGGGAGTTGAGGCCAGTGGGTATGGACAGAGAAAGCATCATTAAAAACAGTCAGACTATGGTGTTTCTATGTCATAATGGAAATTACACAACTGAAAGGCCATTAGGTTTTGGAGGGCATTGTAAAAAATAGTATAAGCTTTTTAAAAACAATTAAAATTGAAACACTACATGTCAAAATTTGTGATATGCTCTAAATGTAACTATAGGAAAATGCATATTTTTAAATATTTTTCTTAAGATGAATAAAAATTAAAATTAATTTCAAAATAAATAAATATGAAAAATAGATAATATTAAGAAAATCAGGGCCTGGCTAGATAGCTCAGTGGATAAGAGCGCCAGGGTACCACATGGGAGGCCCCGGGTTCGGTTCCCGGGGACCTCTCCGAGCGGGCAGATGGCCTTGAGAAAGGCAAGCTGCCGTGGGCAGGGCAAAGCCGCCGTGGGCAAGGCAAAAAGCCACCACAGACAGGGCGGAGCCCCCACGGGCATGGCAAAGTCACCCGTGAAAAGCAAAGCTGCCGCCTGCGAAGCGCAGAAGCCAGGCAGCCCGCAAAAAAACATGGAGGACTGCTGCCTGCAAAACATGGAGCGGAGCCGCCCGTGAAAACGGAATGGAGCCACCCATGAACGGAGCGAGCTGCCGCCGCGGAGGCCCAACTCGGCGTGTCGCCGCAAAAACGGGGGGAGACAAGAAGCAGACATAGAAAAACACAGAAGAATTGACACACAGCAAGAGCAAGCAGAAAGGGGGGGGATATGTAACAAATAAAAAATAAATCTTTAAAAAAAAAAAAGAAAATCAAAAGTTTCTTTTTAGAAGATTAGTTGACAGACTACTATAGGATCTGACACATATATATACATAATTAAATGAAATGCATGTAAAATGGAGAGAGAAATTAAATGGCAGTTAAATGAACATTAAAATATAATTTTGAACATAATATTAATAAATATATATCTCAAATAAATGTGAAACTTAAATAGCATAGATTTATGGAAAATATGAAATATCAAAATGGATTCCAGAAGAAATAGAAAATTTTCACAAACAGAAAAACAAACTAGGTAACTATAGTGTGTATATAATTAGGACTCTACCAATGCAGAGCTCTCTGAAAATTAAGATTATTGCTTTATTTTAGCACTAGTTTGGAGAAAAGTCATATCAGACACAAGGGTTTACCTGTTCCCATAAATTGCTTTTTTTTTGTTTTACACTTATACTCCTGCACATTTTAATTTTAATTGCATGACTGGAAACTGCATTACAGAAAAGCCCAAAATACAAAATATAAGTAAAACTATGGATTTGAGTGCATAAAATTTACAAATTTTGTTTATTGAAGGCAAGATGAATAGATAACAGTATAGTAGAAATTTCTTGTAAGATCTAAAACCAGCAAGATATTTATATCTGGAATATTGAGGACAGCCCTGTAAATTGAAAAGAAAAAATAACTCAATAGAAATATGGGCAGGGGACTGGCTATGACCCAATTGGTAGGGTGCCGGTTTACCACATAGGAGGCCCCAGGTTCGGTTCCTGGGGCTTCCTCGAGCGGGCAGACCGCCTTGAGAAGGCAAGCCGCCGTGGGCAGGGCAAGCCGCCAAGGGCAGGGCAAGCCCCGGTGAGCAGGGCAAGCCCCCGTGAGCAGGCAGGCCGCCACGTGGTGAGCTGACTCGGCGGGTCACAGCAGCGGGGAGAGACAAGCAGACACAGAAGAACGCCAAAAAAAAAAAAATGAACACAGCAAGAACAAGCAGAAAGGGGGGTTATGTAATAAATAAATAAAAAAGAAATATGGACAATAAATAGAAAGGAGTCTAAATAGCTGACAAATAAATGACCATAAAGAGATTTAAAAAAATACAATGAGATGCCACTTTAATCCCACCAAAATATCAGAAATTAGAAAGCTAATAATGGCAACTGTTGGCAATGTTACAGAGTGAGAGGAAATATGAGATTTTCCTGTTGGGAGTCTAAGCTGGTACAGTCATCATAAAAATAATCTATCCATACCTACTAAAATTTACTGTGCATGAAAACTATGAACCAGGAAATGCACTATGATGAAATGATCAAATAAGGTTTAACTGAGTACATATATATAAATATTCATCAAAACATTGTTCTCTCTCTCTCTCTCTCTACACACACATAGACAAACACACATTTGTGCAAGATGAGAATTCTAGGAAGAACTGATGGCATAAACCTCTAAAATGGGAGTATGTTTTTAATATTTAGAAAGATGATAGATGGATGGATGGATGGCTAGATAGACAGACAGATAGACATAGTACTTGTAAAGCTATTGATGTAGATGCATATTTCAAGTTTCTATTTATATCCTCTTTAGATCAAAACTGACTTATTTTAGATGTGAAATTTTAATCAGGAAACTGTCATTTGGTAAAATAACAGAAACCCAACTCTATCGATGCTAATTAAAAAAAAAATCTATTGATTTATGCAACCTGTGTGTAGAAGTATAACCACTACCATTACTGGGATTCAGATAATGCCATTAGGAGCCTATAGCTATATTAATTTAATGTTCTTGGTCACCACCAACAAAATCCAACTATAGCTAAGTTACATAGAAATATATAGAAATATATTAGATATTTCTTTAAAATATTGCATGACTTACAAAATTTGCTGGGAACTTTATTAATGTGGTTTATTACACTAATTGATTTTCTTATGTTAAAACAACCTTAGATACCAGGGATAAAACCCACTTGATTTTGTATTGTTCTCTTTCTTTTATTTTATTCAATTTTTTTTTTCTTGTTTAGGATACTCAACTCAGAAATTGTCCTGGGTGACATTGCAATGGCAGATATAGGCCATTTTATATCATCATATATCATGCAGAACTGTGTGGGAGAGAGTGTGGTCTACAGTCTAAACTGTGGTCCATGCTTAGTGGCAGAGCACATAGATTTTAAACACAAAGAAGTAGCAATGTGGGTTCAAAGGAGGTTTTGTGTTGGAGATAGCAGGCTCTGGAGCAAGGGAGATATAGGTTTTGTCAATCTTCTAAATGTTAATAGTTCTGTGACTTTAGGTGACATTTTAAAATTCTCTGAGCATTAATTTTCTCACCTAAGGAAATGAGTATATGTTGTAGAATTCACCATTTTAACAAATACCCTTAAATACTAAGCATTATATGTAATGCTGAAAAGATTAGAACAGATCTATGTGATTGAAGTATTGTGACAATACAAAATAGTGAAATATCAGTGGAGAGCATGGTGAGCTGTAGCAGCACTAGCACTAGGTACTGCTAAGCAATATAAAATGCCCACCTGCCCTGGGCATTGCTGGGACAAGATGCCTTTCTGAGAAGGTCTTTTCCAAAAGATAAAAACATTTGACTTGCAAGGGGTTGCCAATAAATGTAACACACCCTACAAGGTTGCTTATAAACAACAAACTGGGTGGTGGAAGCAGTTTGGGATCTGTAGAGCCAGCTTATAAGAATGGACAAACATGCCATAGTAAACAATGTACATCCTCTCCCCACTCTGTGAGACCCATCCCCACACAGGGGGAAAATGTCAGTCAATTAGAACATTTCCTCGCTTCCTTCTGTGTTTGCCTTATATGAGCTTCTCCTTTCCACTCCCTCTTTTACCTTCACTTCTACTTTCTGAATGGCTTGTTGCCCAAATCATGAATTACTCAATAAAGCTGTGAGATCCTAAACTGCATGAAAAATTTTCTTTTTTATCAGTTTTGGTGACAAGGATAGGATCTGAAGGTGACTTTTGAAGATTCTGGAAATGAGAAAGACAAGTGAAGGCACCACTGAACTCCATGAGTTCTCTGTCCTTCTCTTGTCTCCAAGGGTCATGGGAGAGTCCCTCTTGATTTGAGCTCCACTCTTTGTGTTTCAGCTTTCAACCTTTTAGTACAGGTTAGTGAGTCAATCTTATTGACAAGAAGAATAAAAAACATTCAAAAATTATGGGGTAGGAAGCTGTACCTATCTAACTACACAGGAAAATCTCACCAACACAGAAACACAGAAAATACAGAAATAAAAAACTCACTAGTTTATATAAGCTGTTTTTAGAGTCTTGAAATTTCTTCTTAGACCCTGAGTGCCAACTAAAATACAAATCCCATTCGGCCTGTTCAAGTCAGGAGTCCTTCTGCTCAATTGCACTTCTGAGATGAGTATGTGTTATTGGAACCTTCCCTATAATGTCTGTTGCAACTCAAGGTTGTCTTTGGTGAAATTTTGCTGTTTAGTTAGATAGGCACAGTTTCTGGCCCCCAATTTTTGAACATGTAATATGTCTGGTGCCAGCAGATAGAGGATCCCGTTTTTTTCATTTCACTTCTGTGTAGTACATAGATGCATGGGACAAAGAAACCAACAATAGCAAATATGAAACTGTGGGCAATACCAAAGGCCAGGAATTCCGGCTCAAAATTTGACCCTTCTTATTAATAAGTTTGACCCATTAGCCTTAATGCAGTGCTTCTCAGCTTGTGCACAAGACAAAGAAATTAGCAGTAGAAAAAATGAAACTGCACTCAGCACCAAAAGGCTTGAACTCAAATTTTGAGGCTTCTCATGAATAAGATTGACTCGCTAACTTTTGGACTAAGAGCAAGTGAGACTGCAGAACTCAAACACAAAGAGAGAGGAGCTCAACGACAAGAGAGACTTGGAGATGGTGACGACTGAAAACTCAAAAGCTTTAACAGCATCTTCAACTGTCTTTCTCGTTGTCTCCAGATTCATCAAAAATTAGTTTTATCACCATGTGGTTTATCAGCAACCCTGTAAGGTGTGCTCTGTTTCCTTAGAAAACCCTTCCAGCTTGTCTTCTGTACATGCTTTTCTCAGAAAGGGGTCTTCTCTGGGCAACACCCAATGCAGGTGGCCGTTTCATTTTACTTACATAAGCAACATTTATGTATTTATTTTCCAAGTTCACTATGCAGTAGCCTGATTTGTCTTCCCGCAAACAAAAAGATAATGGAATAGTAAAATGGCAATGAATATTTCTTTCTCAGTTTCAGTTGAATTTTCTTTGTAAGTTAACTTGATTGAATTTTTGTAATTTTACACGTAAGTCTCCTGAATTTTTCTCATTCTAATTGGGGATAATTTTTTTTAATCTCATTTTTATGTTTGTTTTTCTGTTGCACCTGATAGTTAAAACAGTTGTTTCTGAAAATATAGTTATCTATGCTTGCATCACAGATGTCAGACCATAACCCATAATAGAATTTCTAAGGTAATATGTTCTCTGAAGGTTCACTCATGGTGTCCACTCTTGAGTAGACACTAATGTAATATGAGGCCAATTCTACCTATTTTTACAGCACTTCCCCAAATTCAACCCTTTATTTAATTGCCCCCACCACAAATATTCCTCACATTTTGAAATCCTACTTATCCTCCAAGAATAAGCTCACATTTCACATTTCAAAACAAAAAAAAACAACTATCTTGATACCATCTACCTGAAGCCATGGTGATCAATATCTCTGAAAAAACATATAAAACAAGATATTCTTGTTTTCCTAACGATGCAAAATATAAGGGAAATAACACCAGAATTTTACTTTCACCTCCGCAACTTATTCCATAATGTTTGGTTAATATAAGCCCCAAACTTAGAGTTCTTCATTTTCTGTTGTTCTCATATCTTAGTATTCATATTTTATGCCATATTTTCAAAATAACAGTAAAATAACAGCATTTCCAGTATTTTGAGACAATCTTTGTAAGATATTATAAGCATAGAATGTTATAAAAAAGAAAGTCATGTGGCTGAGCTAACATTAAAAGATGATCATGCTTTAAGTTCCTTGCTTAAAATACATGATCTGAACTAAAAATTCTGACAGCATAGCTGTGGTACCCTGAGAGACTCTGTCAGGAAACAGACTGACTATACTGCAATCAAAGATGAGATATATCATCTCAAAATTAGTTTTCCAAATAATTATAAGGAGAAGAAACATTGTTCCAAAAAGCATTAGGAACTGAAGCTCCAAAAAATAGCAAGTTAGTATGAGGTAGGATAAAGAGTATTTAGCATCAACAGTTTAATTAACTTCCAATCCATAGGCTAATTATGCAAATATAAATATGACTATAACCTCATAGATAAAGGCCAAGAATATGTGAAGCAAATAAATCACGTATTCAGTTCAATTAATCAAGGCTCTTCTCACAAGTCTATCATCCACACTAACAAGGTTTGGAATAAACATTCATTCTTTTGTTATAATATGTAAAGAAGTATTTTAAATAATATATACAGTTAAGTTTATTTTCATGTGTGTTACATTTATGGATAAAGCACCAATATTTTCATAATTGTTATCAAACCATTACTCATAAATATTAGCCATCTACAAAAAGCAGGAAATATTATATGTTGTAAATATATATATATTTTTAATTGTTGCTCAGTCATAAGAAATGTAAACAACATATAAAACAGAAGAATGAACATTGATCACTGGCTGGAGACTAAAGCAAAATTTAAATCTCTGTGCTTCTTGGATGGAAGCTAAAGCCCAGAAATGAAAATATTGCAATTGCAGATATGAGTTTAAAAGAAAGAAATGAAGAAATTTCTAATGATTTTGGAAAATGTATATCAGATTCTCATAAAATGGAATGGGTTTTAAAGTGAGAATAAGTAAAGTTACAGAAGATTTAAATTTGTTTTTATCTTGATATATAAATTGTATGTGACAAAGATAAAAATAGGAAGTACATTTTTTTTAAATGGGGTGAAAATTGCCTTATCAGGTCTCTACATATGTTTGAGAGTTAAAGTAAATAATACCACATAGTTATAGTGAAATAATAGACAAATAAAAAAAAGAATCAATATTTGTGTCATTTCAAATCTATAGGGAATGGTTAGAATACCTAATGAGATTATTAATTATATATTCAGAAATATAATGTGCTAAATACTCATGATTAGAGGGATGCTTAAAATATCAGGGGTTACTAGTCATTTAATCTTATAGATCAGGTTAAATTAATGAAGTTAGCCCTTTTGTTCTGATGTAGAATCCCTTCAGAATATAATATTAAGTGAAAGATATGAAAGAGAATAAAGAAATATAATTTGATTCTAAACAAGTAATAAACAAATCAAACCTATTTGAATAGATTTGCATTTTAAAACATTGAAACAATTCTAATAATCTCAAATTTTGAGAGTCAGGAAGGTGGCCAAAGTATGATTTTTTATTTTACTTTATAGAGTTGTAAATTTATTGCATTTTCAAACAATAGTATAATTATACATGGCTTCTTATTTTAAGGGGTAAAAATTTGAAATAAAAAAAATCAAACAAATTCTGAATTAACAAGATGTGGACATTACTTATTATTGTTATTGAGTGTAATTTCCAAGCACTGGAAATTCTAGTGCCTTTAATTGACCCTTAATTGCTTCAGTTTATAGTACTATATGAGCAACCATTCCAAATAGGGGTTTCAATTTGCAAATAAGCAAACTTTTCCATGGACCCTTAACCCTTAACACAAGCCTGTCTGACTCTCTCTCTCTCTCTTTCTCCCATCCTCCCTCCCTCAGTATTCTTTAACTGAGAAAACTAATCTACCATCATTTTATAGGAAATTAAACTTAAAATATAAAATAGAGCAAAGATAAAAATAACATTTTGGCAAAGGTATTCTAGTTTAATAAACTTTTCAATCTATGTTATAATTTGATCAGCAATTTTCAAGCTTGAAAGTAAATTAGTGCAAGATTTTCTAAGTGTTTTCTTCCCTATTCCATCCAGTAAGAAACCTATTATTTATGCTCAGAAAAATAAAATAAAATAATTGATTTAATTTTGTTTTATTTATGTACCTTCCAGTTAAGACCGTATACAGCAATAATGCCTTGACTTACATGCCCTTTTTCAGGAGTATGCAGACGGTGGACTCTGCCCTTCACCTCTGTACCCCATGGAATTAAGTCAATGCCTCACATGCAGTGGGCATTTCATAAGAACTGGCTAATTTCACAAACGAGTGAATGATAACATGGACCTTCAGTATGATAATAATTGTAGGAAGAATAGCATTAACTCCCCATAGTATCAATTAAAAGGCCTGTTAATTTCTTGATTTAACAATGTGTAAAGGATTACAAAATCCTCTTTTGTGCTAACATGTATTTGACCTTTAATTGCATAGGAGTCAATTTTATGGGCAAAAAGAAGCGATCATTAAGTTAACATATTCTCTTATTTGTAAATTACTGCCTTTTTCTCTATTATTACTCTGGAATATCATTCAAATTCCTCTTCAGATAATAGGTGGCTATTTTCAATAGAAAATCCTTTTAAACAGGCTCTGAAAGCTCTCAGGTTTCTTTGGTAGCAATGTTGAAAGGACTTATTTGTGTTTGAAAAGCAAATAGCCACCCACTCTTTCCCAAAAAACTTTCATATTTTTTGTGTTTTTTTTAACTTTTTATTTTCAAATACTTACAAACTTGCAGTAGAGCTACAAAAATAAGACATACTGAGAGCTCCAGCATACACCTACTCCCCCAGATACCTAGATCCACCAAATTTAATGTTTTGCTACATTTGCCATATCATTCTAGTTATCTAGCTATCAAACTATCTATCAATCCATTATAAGAATAAAGATTTAACAATAATTAAAATATTTAAAATATTTGATAAATAGTTATAATTGCACAACATAGTATTTATTTCTTGTGTAATATCTGGTACATTATCTAATGAGAGATCCCTTACTATATATATACTATTACTTTTCATTTTCACAAATAATATTATCTATATTAAAATGATAGAAAAACTTATTTCAAAGATGTTGTCCAACTTTATCCAAGTTACAAAGCTATTATATTTTGGAGCTAAAATTTGAATCCAGAGCAGTTTGCTCCAAGGATAAGCCATGTCTTAAATCATTATACTTTTTCTTTTGTGTGATATTATGAGAGAAAAACTGGTATATTTTTATTTACTTCCAAGTATTTATCATCAGAAAGTAAGTGGTTATTAAAACCCAGCACTTTTTCCAAGCACCTGGGGAAGAGAGGAATTAAATTAATGATTTGTCTACTGTCTTCAAGAACTTCCTAAAATTGTTGGAGAATTAAACAAAAATGTTTGTTTAAAATATGAAGCCTAAAATTAAAACAGCTAAAGTTTCAGACTCAAAAAATAAATAAATAAATTCAAAAGGTTGGAAAAGTTGTCAAAAATGAAAAAGGAAGAGAAACAAATCTAACTGTACTACAGACAAATATCACAATGCACTAAAGAGAGAAGGAGAAAGTGGAGAAGTAAACTAAGTTACTTTGGAAAACAGTATCTTGCATACATACCTTAAGTCTAAAGGAAAAAGCAACTATGAGCAGATATGATACTCCAGATTGTTTTCCACAGGAGCAAGGATTAACAATCGCACAGCTTCTTCATGTATATAATGGTAATGAGCAAAAGAGTAAATTATTTTTGTATATGAGAACCAATATTTTCACACTCAAAGTACTTAAAAACAAATGAAAGAAGACTAAAATAGATATGGTAATGTGCTGGAGAAGTCACAGCCACATTCAGCAGCCATTCCCAGCTGTCATCTACACCCCTCCACTTCCCCTCTTATTTGTGTGCAGGTGTTTATGTTTCCATTGTTTATTTGCATGCAGGTATTTAGTATGTTTTCATCTATGCTTGTCTGAAGGCAAGTATTTGATATTTTTCCATTTCTAAAGAAACTGCAGGTAGCTGGAGGAGATGTTAAATCTCAAGGAGCCCCAGCAGTTTGCCAGGGCACAAAGGCATGACCCCTCCCCCAGGAGCATACAAAAGTCCAGCACTTGGGCACTGCAGGTGTTCCTCATCTGTGACATAAAGCAACATCTGAGCTGCCATTCACTGACCCAGACCTGAGCAATTGGCGTCCCTGGGGAACCAGCCATGGTGGGTTCTTTTCCCTTGCTCATTTGGACCCAATTGTGCTGTGTGTGTAATAAAGTGATCATTTGCTTGGAGTCTCTGTTGTGCTTGAGCCTGTTTACCCACAATGCACCATACAGCAACTTGCTCCACATGGCTTCAGACTGGAATTGGAGGCATCAGTCTGAACTCTGGCTTTGGACAGACAGTCAGATAGATAGATACAGAGATAGATGATAGATAGAAATGCCAGCATGTGTATTTTTCATATATATGTACATACACACACATATATTTATGAAACAGGTATCTTGGAGAAATGGCTGTATCCAGGGCTGGAGAAGGATTTTCCAAAAATGAGAATGGAACATCTTTTTGTGCCAGAAAGTATAGAAATGCTCAAAACAAGATGGAGAATCCTATTTTAATAGGATAGAATAGCTAACTTGAAGAAATTCCCAATGGTCTAGTCTGAGACAATTTGATCAATAAAATGTAATTTTGATTCCCTTACCTTAACTTTGAATTATGAATTATAAATAAAACATTTACTTATCTCTATGGCATACCTCACTAATGATACAAAATTAGGCATAGTATTCACCTTAGGGGTGTTACTTAGTGAAGATGAACATGATCTGTAATCAAAGTAAAAAACAGGATCTATGCTCCTTGTCATACGGTGTATGACATTAGCAAGTTATTTGATGAATTTGAGTCTCAGTTTTCTCCTTTCTAAAATGAGAGCAGTGTATATGAATAGTAATGACATTGCATTTGGAAACAATACCAACGTACCATATATTGAGTGTGTGTGTTGTTGTCACCTAAATTTTTTTTTCCTGATATCTGAGTGACTTTGCAAAATAGGGATGATTATTACCAACCAACCATAGGGGATTTTGCTTTTAGACTCCAATAGGTTAATGTAAAGATGTTTTATAATGTATAAAGTTTTACACAAAAATATGTGTATATGGCAATATCAAAAGAGAGCCTATTTTTACTTATAGAATAATAGTACACAATATGTACACATATATTATTCTATAGAGACTTTGTACATCATTTTTGGGGTTAAATATTCATATTTGAATATCATTTGATGTAGGCTAGCCTTTTTCTGGAGAAAAAGTATAATTGAATTATCATGAATTATTCAACAATATATTTTCAATAATATTCTCATTCCATGATACATCAGACGAATTTTTCCTCTTGCAACAAATATTAAACTAGGTTCAATCTTTTCCTAGTATAGTGTAGACAAAGTTCCAATAAATAGAAGTCTCCAACTTGGCTTTAAATAATCCAATGTTAAAGATAGAAATTATGTTTCTGAAATGGAAGCAATAACTTTTTAAAATATACTTGAGATAATTTACCAATTTGATATGCTATTGTCTCTAACCTATTAATGTCTATAAAAAATAGAAATGGCAGCTGTCAGGTATCAGTAAATCAAAGATTCCTCAAGATATTAAATATGTCTTAGAACAAACTGGCATCATTTGATCTGACAGTTGCTTTGGTGTAGCCACTGTGTTTAGGGGCAAATCAATTGCTATTAAAGAATAATGCCCAGGAGCACTAACAATATATGCAGATGCTTGGTTTTGAATTTTAATTTTTGATAATTTGAGCATTTTAAATAGCATAATTTTAATGCTTCAAGGTTCAAAAAGTGAACAAAATAATTTACCCTAGGACTTTAAAAGTTTGGATAGCATTGAAGCATTCACACTATTCCAGAAAGTCTGCATATTCTGATGTTTTTTAATTGATTTATTTAGGAATATTCAGTTATAAGGTTTTTTTGATTGGAAAACTATATTTGGTTCCTAAATATATTGACTCATTGTCAGAAGAAATAAAGAGCAATGTGAATCTTAGTATATGATTCATAAAGAAATTATACATTTCATTCTTATAGGAAAATGACCAATTCCCTTTTTCCTTTAAGTAAATTCTATACATGCACATTGTTGGCTAACCAACTGATAAGACTTGTAGCAGTTTGGTATTATTATGAATTCCAAAAATAGATACTGGATTATGTTTGTAAATTGTTCTGTTCCTCTGCGTACATTAGATTGTATTGGATTCAGGTGTTTCATTCTTACTTGATTAAATTATGATTACAGCTTTGATTGGGCCATGTCAATAGGACGCTGAGTCCCTGCCTCCTTGGTGGGCAGGGACTCAGAGGAAAGATAAGGCAGAGGAGAGGAGTTCATTGGAGTTTTTGAGCTGGAGCCCTGGGAAATAAACACACAGAAGAACACAGAGAAGCAGATACATGAGGAGAGAAGGCTCCCTTAAACATGGCAGAGGTCCCAGGAAGAAAGACAATCTGTTCACCTGATAATTTACAGCTGGCCTTATGGAGAGAGCAGAGCAGCTGAGCCTGGAGAGAAACAAACCCCTGGATTGAGACAAGACTTATCCGAGCCTACAGCTGAAATTGGAAGAAGCTGGAACCATGGAGCCTTAAGAGGAAGAGGAAGCCTGAACCCTTGCAGATGTCAGCAGCCATCTTGCTCCAACACGTGGCAACAGGCATTGGTGAGGGAAGTCAGTAACTGTAAGCTTCTACTCCAAATAAATACCCATTTATAAAAGCCAACAGATCTCTGGTATTTTGCATCAGCATCCCTTTGGCTGACAAAAACAATGCCAAAACCATATAAAGATATATAACAAAAGAAAATTACAGGCCAATTTTACTTAGCAAAGTTAATAGAAACTCCTAATTAAAATATTAACTAGTTGAAACAAATAGCACATTAAAAATAATAGTAATAATAGTGCTATAATTTTATTTTTGTTAATATAGAGGCTGCAATGTTAGAAGAAAAAGACCCCAAAATGCAATGACTTACCAAAGGCAGACGTTTATATCTCTCTTACATAATAGCAAAATAATGAGCACCCAGTTGATGGGGTGGTTTGGTCATGTGTGATTCCAATGATGCTTAATCTGGAAAGAAGAGAAAGTGTAGATCTTTTATGAAATGACCCAGCAGTTTTCTCACATCAGTTCCAAACACATGCAATGCTCTGAACTAAGTCACATTGCTAAAATGAGCTACAAGAAAAACCAGGAAATATAGCCTCCAGCTGAGCAGGCATGGAGTCTCTAAACCTGGCACGGGTGGGCTGTTTTTTAAATAGAAAGAGAGGGAATTGATACTGGGCAAAGTTAGTGGTCACTGTGATGGTGACCACCACCGAGTGTATTCTTCCCACACAGAGAACACACAATTTCTCTCTAGGGAGAAAATCAACTGTGCTATCAGTTACTGCATCCAGTTGAAAGTGCAGAACTCTGGGTGATGTGAAGTCCTCTCCAGCAAGTCTAATGATGGCTTGATATGATCTGGTGTCTTATTAACTGAATGAAGCTATGTTCCATCTCCATCTGCTACCACATACCTATTACACAGTGTGAAATTGAAAGGAGAAAATTACAATTTAAATCTCCTATTCAGAATGAAGAAGGATATAACATACACCAGGCAGTTGCTTTTTCAACCAAAGGGATAGAATTACAAAAAGTCCTTGCCCAGACAATGGAATAAATTCCTTGGTTCATACACTATCCCATTTTTTAAGATTTCTTTGAGTAATCATCTTCTCCAGGATCACTATCTTCACTTTTGCGAGGTTTACCTTGCTAATGCTATTCATAGCCAATCCTGCAGTACTAAATAGATTCCTGGTGGGACAAGTTTGGAGAACTGAAGATTGTATTGGGGACTAAATTTATACAGACCAAACTTGTCCTTTCTTTACAATAAAATTCTCTTATATGTTGTAGAATCAAGGAACTTCTAAACAGTTTCATGTGAAAGTGATTTTTTTCTGGTAATTGTTCTTAAATTTGTGAAATATTGTGGTGGCTTTAAAGCACATATGTATGTTCCCTTAAAAAAAGAGGTAATGGAAGTGGATGTGGCTCAAGCAGTTGGGTGCCTGCCTACCACATGGGAGGTCCAGGGTTCATTTCTGGTGCCTCCTAAAGAAGACAAGTAAGAAGGTGAGCTGACATGATGTGCTGATGAAACAAGATGATGCAAAGAAGAGACACAACAAGGAAACACAATGAAAGACATAACAAACAGGGAGCAAAGGTGGTGCAAGTGATTGGGCACCTCCCTCCTACATGGGAAGTTCTTGGCTCGGTTCCCAGTGCCCCCTAAAAAGAGGATTGAGCATACAATGAATAGACACAGAGAACGGACAGTGACTGCAAACAACTGGGGGAGGGGGCGGGTAGAAATAAATTTTTAAAAAATCTTTACAAAAAAACGGTAAAAGTCAGCTACATTTTCATTAAAAAAAGTTTAAAATGCAACCCTAAAATACTTGGTTTTCATGAGGGAAATAAATATCTTCTTCTCCTATGTAGATAGGTAGAAAATCTCAGGACCTTAAAGAGAAATTTCAGATCATTGGGTTTGAAAAAACCAGCAGTTAGATAAGAAAGCTGGTTAGCATTGCAAGAATCAGATGGCTTAGAATGAGAGTAAATATATAGCAACCTTATGTTATAAAAGAGTAAAAGCTTGATCAAAAAATGGATGAAAATTCCCCTAAGGTTTTCACAAATCATGGAAAGCTACACTTTTTGTAATTATTAATAAAGTAAGCATATATCTTAGCAGTTATTTTCCACTAACACTATAATTTTATTGAACTGTAGAATGATAAAGGCAGCATTGTTATATTCGATGATATTTTCAATTTCGTTGAGATTCCTAAAATTGTATTCAGAGGAAATTATGTTCATGTTTCTATACAGAAAAAGATTGTAAAATAGTACATAAACACACTAATTTTGAGCAACCTTGATTTAGGGTACCATAAAAAGTGAAGCAGGAAAATGTATAGGATACACTTTTCATCGCTCTATTAAAATAAATCTCTCCCAAGTATGTTGTGAATAAGCTTCAGCAATAAGAAAAATAAGCTGGAATGTGGCACTTAGATATAGGTGATCTCATTCTGAAAAATTTCTATTTCAACATCAGGTAAATATAGTAAAGACAGTGATGAATGTCACTAACGCTAGCACAAATCACTAATTAGAAGCCAGTCTGTAGAATTTCTTAAAAAGAAGAGAGGAGAGTGAAGGGTGCTTGGCACGTCAGGGCTGCGCCGGGTCAGCTCCAGGTCCCTGAACCTGTGCTCCACGCTGCTTTTCGCAGGCATGGTCTGCCTGCTCGGTGCAGGCCTTCATGCCATCTTCTCCCGGCCCCTTATGCGGCTGGAGGAGTACCAGAAGGAGCAAGCCATAAACTGAGCTGGTATTGTTCAAGCAGATGTGCAGTCACCAGGGTTAAAAAGGTGGTCTGATCCGTTTGGTAGGAAATGAGAAGGCTGCCACCAACCCTGATTGTGAAGGAAGACGTCTTCATGCTTTCCATTCTGCATCCAGTATTAATCAGCTCCTTGTGGAACAATGACTAGAGAAGAAAACTCTGTAATGCCACGAATAAGAGTACTTGTGATGAAAGACTGCATAAATATTAATATTACCCTTATTTTCCTTCTTAACTATCAGAAGAACCTTGGAACACATCACACCACTAGGAAAGTTTCACGATTTTGGTCGACTTTTTAAAATATGAAGTTAACTCAGCCAGCTGTGTTTGGAGTAGATCTGCTTATTATTCAATCTTTATCACTTACTCAACCAAGCAGTGATATGAAGATAAGCAACCATTGGGCTCGGGAAGATCCAAGTCTATTTTGCCATTTTCCAAATAAGAGATTTCAATGATACACCACGGTGCTAAGCTGCCTCATGGGGCTCTTTGAAAATGCTAAATTTGATAAAGCTCTTGGAGGACAAGGTACTTTGTGCTTTTTAAGAATCAACAGTTGAGCTTCACCATCTCTTGTTGAAGGTGGTCCTGTGTTGGAAAATAAATATGAAACAAGTTAAACTAAAAAAAAAAAAAAAAGAACTATAAATCACAAATTAATCTAGTCAGGAATTATAACAAAAGGAAATAATGGCAAGAAGAATATTATCTTTCTGTATAATGGCCAGTAAGTTGTACTAGCACACACGAAAGAGAATATTGTTTGTAATGATTATATATTCTTTTACTATATTTAAATTTTGATTTTCATATTTGATGACCTGATGAGATTTTTCTTCTAAATATTTCATATTGTACTGTTATAATAATTTATAACCAATAAATAATATAATAAACAATATAACATATAAGATTTACAACCAATAGTAACCAATTACTAAATTTCTATGGTAATATTTCTACAGAGATGAATTTTAAGACTCGAGGAAATTAGCCAGGCTTTAATATTTATGTAACATGCACTAGACATAATTCCAATGTGGCCTTTTTGTTTTGTTTGTTTATTTTCATTTTATTTTCATACACCATACAATAATGCAGATAATTTTTGGCTTGTAAGACGTTTAGAATAATTGCAAGGGACATTGTTAAGCTAGAAACATTTTGGCTAAAACAGTAGCAACAACTGCATTCAACACTAAGAAACTTTCTTATTGGAAAATTAACTTTCCTTCCCTATTCCAAGGGGAGAGAAAAAAGTATAGGTAACATATATCTTCCAAACTATATTTATCATTTCATACCTAAGCATTCTCTAAAACGAGCATGGGTGAAAGAAAAAGTGGGAGGTGGCCCTTTCCCTTTACCATAATATAGATGGCTGTCACAGTGCATTGATGACACTTATTGGCATATGGTACATAAGATATTTAATTACCTGGAATATTTTTCCAAATCATCGTTTCCCAGAGCATTTCATGTCTGGATGTTGAAAAGACATGGTTCAAGTCAGCACTTCCAAATTTATATGAACTAAATCAAATCTCTAAAGATGACTGATGGGGTGGGATTAGCTAAGAAGGATTTTTGACTTTGGGACATATAAAAGAATGAGAAGAGGGGAGCTGATGTGGCTCAAGCGGTTGAGCACCTGTTTCCCACATGGGAAGTCCCGATTAGGTTTCCAGTGCCTCCTTAAGGGAAAAAAAATAAAAACAGCAAGCAAAACAAATGGAAAAACTACTGCAGGGGAGACTGTGTGGCTCAGTGGTTGAGCGCTGGCTTCCTACATACCACAAAGAGGTGCCTGGTTCAATCCTGGATCCTGGTCTAGTACCTCAAAAAAAAAAAGAAAAAAAAAGAGGCAATATATACCCAACAACACTCATGTATTTCACACTGTGCTCCAAGGCTATTAGAGATTATGCACTAAAGCTTAACAATGCAAGATAAGAAAGTCTGTTTTGTATATGCATAAAGATAGAGATATAAAAATAGATATAGATACAAATATAGATATTTAGACACAGATATACATATACAAAGCACAGACATGTTTCAAGCATTGAACTAGATACTGGAAAGTAAAGAGAGTGTCATGACCCTAGGAAGCCTATAATTTGGTGATAAAACCTTGCATTAAGTAATTAATCAACTAAATGTATAGTTACTCTATGACAAGCTGTAGGAAGAAAAATAATTCAAAAAGTTAGTTTGGGGGTAGTGTAGACCTATAAAATTCCTATAAAGAATTTTCTGAACCAAAGTAATTTTCTTCTCTTCCTTTCATTTTGTTGCAGCCTTTGCTAATTGGGTTTTTTTTTTTTTTTTTCAAATGCTATACCCAGAAATGAATCTACCACATGACTGAACTTCACAATCAGCACCCTGAGTTACAGCAGGGCTGCCATATTATGGTTAGGCTGGGCTGCTGGGAGCTGCATAGGATGGCTCCAGTTAGGTCTCTGTAACCAAGCGTTACCCAGTCAATACCCCAAGGCTGAACTAATGCAGGATAGTATCCTGTGTGAAATCTGTTTCTTCTAAAGGACTGTAAATCACTCTTCCTTTATTTCAATATCCAGACTCCAATAAGACAATTCCTTACCTCAGGAGCAGAAGCAGCCTTGCTGTATGCCCTGCCAAAACACATGCCTGCTGAGGCATGCCAAAACAGATAGTAACTTTTGTTGTAACAAATGTGAATGGTTGTGAAACTGTTTCAGAAAAAAAGGTTTATCATATTTAATCACTTACTTGGCACTTACATTGCATCCAATGAACTTAATGAAATGTCTTTTTTTTAATCTTCATGAAGTAAAAAATAATAATAAACTTTAATTTTTCTAGAGAATGCTTTTTCCCACAAATGGAAAGCTTTGGAAGTTGTGATGCAGAATAGATTTGCTTATTTGTAAAAATATTGCAAGCAATTCTGCCATTTGGGAGACAGTAAGATATGGAGCCTGAATCATTCTGCCTGGCTTTCAACAATCATCAAGTTCCATATATAATTGCTCAATTTTCCTTCATCTGCATAAACACTACCTTGCTTTAAGGCTGATGGAACACATGTGAAAAAAGAAAGTTTGATGCTATCATATGAGAGCTGAAAAAGATCCCTATTTTATCATTGTTAAGTTCTTCTATCAAGGCAAGTGGGTATACAATTTTGAGAAACTATAATATAACTCAGACGTTTTTGACAATGCTCATCAAAATTCTGGGAGTTCCTTGATAATACAGAGTGTACACACAATTCAGGTTGATTGATTTATATCACCCAAATATTTTATGACGAGGAGACCTTACTATATTCACAGTTCCCTTTACTTTTTGGAAAATATGTTGCATTTCCTATGAAGTTAAAAATGCTTGGAATCAGAGTCATACTGTGATATATTTAAAATATCTCATATGAAATATTTCATATAAATAAAAGGTAGACTCAGTGCAACAATTAGCATATAAGTATTAATGAAGAGTTTAAAGGACTGGGTGACCCAAGGAACACTATCTGTCATTAAGCCCCAGGAAAAGCCCCGAAAAACTTAGTCTTCCATCTCCTGATTATCTGCCTTTAGATTCTTTTTGCATTTAATACATATTAAAAAATAAATTCACTTCAATCATTGTAATTCATATTTTACTTTATAAAATATAAATTTTAATATTTATAGTCCCATTCTAATAGTAGCTTATCAGGCTTTTATATATAAAGATGGACACTTTTATAATTACAGGCATGAGATCACTGTCAGAGTTTCAACTTTAGGAATTAAATTATATCACATGTAACTCAAGTATAGAGAAGTGATTCATATAATGTATATATAAATTGAGCAATTATATATGGAACTTAGAAGGAACAGTTTCATCCATCCCTTATCCAAGCAGCAAACTTAGAAACACCAGCAAACCCAGAGCCAAGGTATGCCTATATAAAAATGAGTTTGATTCCTTCCATGCATGTGGAAGGAATACACATAATACATAAAATATAATAAAATAATGATATGTATGTAAAGCATAGGATATACAATGTATTGTGAAATATATTTATGCATTCCTGGGACATGCTCTAACTTTCTTGAAACAGAGATCTATTCATTTATTTATATGTTCTCCAAATTTTCAACCACATGATGGGGGCTCACAAATATTCCTACATCAAATGCTAAAGTGAAAAGATATTGCCCACAAATCATACATTTATTCACTCAATAAAAATTTCTTTAGAACTATCATGTTGACTATTACAGAAAATGTAGCATTAGAAAAATAAGACAAAACCACTGGAGCTTACACTTCACCAGGGGAAAATAGATTATAATATTGATGATAGTAATATGAAAGGGAGACAGTTGAGAACATGAATAAGAATAACAACAAGAAGAGACATATCAGATAGGGCTAAGTTATATGTGCACAGAAAGCAGGGAAAAGAAGAAGGTAGGTTGGGTGGTTGTGGGCAAACAATGTTAAGTAGTTATTCAAGTAGGCCTGACTGAGAGAATGACATTCACAACAAACCTGCAGTCAGGAGGAAATTAATCGTGATGTTATATGGGTGAAGTTGATTTCAATGCTAAAGGAATAATGGTGGTAAAATCTCTGAAGAAATGCTCTCTTGAAAAGAAATGTCTAAGTCATCAACACATATATTTTGCTTATGAGCAAGAGGCTGGATGAAATCACTAAGTGAGTAAGTATGGACAGAGTAAAGAAGAGTTCCAAAGATTGAGCCAACAGGCACTGCAAAATATTTTGCATTGGGTAAAGTAGAAAGAACTGGAATGAGTGACTGAAAAGGAGATGATGGAGCTGTAGAAGGCAAGATGGAAAAATATGGTGTCTTGGAAGCTAAATGAAGAAAATGTTTCAAAGAAGAAGTGTTAATTTGTGTTGACTGCTGCTGATGAATAAAGAGGAAGATTGAGTATTCACTATGGAATTTACCAAGATGTACATTATTGGTGACCTAGAGAAAAGCAGCTTGTTGAGTGCTGGAAGCAAAGCCCTGACTGAGTCCAGTTCAAGAGGGAATGGGAAGAGGTGAAAGGGAACCTGAGAGAGTATTGGCAACAGTTTTTGAGAAGTTTTACTCTAAAGGGTATTAGGGGAGGATTAAGAAAATACTTTTGTTTATTTCTTGATAGTTGTACAAATTGGGTAGAATAACAGCATGTGTTCATATACAGCATCTAAAATACAAATTGGCCAG